>VZTD01002143.1:855093-1098088 GCA_013397725.1 Rhagologus leucostigma
CCCGCCCCATTGGCTCGGCTGCAGCGGCGGGCACGCCGGGATATGTAGTTCTGGGCTGGGGGTGGCGGCGAGCGCGCATGCGCGTCGGGGGTGCCCGGCAGGTGCCTTTGGCGCGGTTCGGGGCGGGTCAGCCGCGAACCCTCACTCCTCAGCCTCGCTGCGAATTCACAAAGCGGGAGTCAGTCTCCGGCACGCTGTGCTGGTCCAGGCTGTTCGTCGTTGGATTAAAACCAGATGAATTAAGGTTGTGCTGTTGTTCTTCCCCCGATGCTTGTGCCGCTGTTCTCTGCGGCCCTGCTCAACCTTACTGGTTTGGAGCGATGGCTGGGCAAGCCGAAGGTGGTCGTGGCAGCTGTGTGGTGCAAGAAATGGTAGATCTGCAATAACCGCCTCCATGGCAAAGCCTGTTAACGTTACTCAGATTTGGAAAAAAAAAATTGGTGCACGTGTGCAAATCTCGTCAGTTTAAATTTTCCATTCTAAGTGTCTAAGTTTGTCAAGTGCAAGATCACCAGCCTCCATGATGATTAGTGGCATGGAGCACCTCTCTTACAAGGGAAAGCTGAGAGATTTGGGGTTTTTTAGCCTGGAAGAGAGAAGACTTAAGGGTTAACCTTTTTGCAGCCTTCCAGTACCTGAAGGGAGCCTACAAGAAAGATGGAGAGAGACTGTTTGCAAGAACTATTTATAGTGATAGGACAATGGGGGAATGGCTTCAGTCCGAGAGTAGGTTTAGATTTGATACTATGAAAAAATTCTTTACTGTGAGGAGGTGAGGCACTGTAACAGGTTGCCCGGAGGTGTGGATGCTCCGTCTCTGTAAGTGTCCAAGTCCAGGCAGGATGAAGTTCTGAGCAACCTGGTCTAGTGGAATGAGTCTCACATGGCAGAAAGGTTAGAACTAGATGATCTTTAAATTCCCTCCCTATTTAGGCCGTTCTATGATTCTGTGATAAGTCGAAGATGAAAGTGCCAAAGCAGTTACCAGCTGTTCAACAGTTTCATTCTTCAACGGGATGAGGCCACCCTCCCCTCAGTCTCTACCCCAGGCCTCCAACAAACCCTCTGGAAGAGAGGAAGTGCAGAAATACCATTGTAGAGTAAGAAAGTGATAGACATAAGCATGGTACAGGCTGTTTCCAGACATTGTACAGACAGAAAACACAGGTCACAAGTAGAAAATAACAGTACAGAATAGTCTGGGTTGGAGGGACCCACAAGGATCATCGAGTCTAACTCAAGTGTTACACTGTCAGAGCAATGAATGATGTTTGTCCACACTATGAACATAACACAGCCATGGTCTGAATCTCTGCTTTGTTATGTTGTACTGTAATGGTAAGACACCAGAACAGAACTGCTGTTAGGCCAAAGGAACTTCCTTCACAGGAAGTTTTTGAGAATTTAGGATGTGCATGTGCCAGAGTGGTCTGGGAGTATTTGATCCCACCTCAGAGCAGGGCTAGACAGAGTGATTTTCTGAAATCCATCACAGTTCTGCAGTTCTAAAGGTTTCTGTTTTCTAAAGAGACAGTCTTTTTTTTGTGTGTCAGTCAGTGTGGTTTTATCCCCAGAGCATTGCTCCATACTTTTGAAAGGCTCTCAGTTTACCCACTCTGGTAGTGAAAATTAAAAACTACGTTCCTGAAATTGACCCATTTCCTAACAACATACCAAAGAAAAGTACATAGAAAAGGTATCACACATAACATAGTTAAGATTGCTTCTTCTGTGTTTTCTACAGTGTAAGCATATTTTCACTTCTTGCTCCCTCAAACTGTCCAGTCCAGTTGTTGTTAACTGGGATTCTAAGGACATCCCACTATTGTGCTTTTAGAAAACATAAAGTTTCCTTCTTTCATCTATAAATTCCCCAAAACCACTTGAATTCCTGTTCTATTTACATGGTAATTTTTTTTGTTTCGCAGCAACAACAGTCGAGAAAAGATCATGACCCTACAAATGCTGAATTATTTGTGTTCAGACAAGCACATGGTAGTAGCTCACAGTTTACAGCTCAGCCAAATCCCAGTGCATCCTAATCAGTGCCAGGAAGCAGCAAGCGTAGGGCTAGCCCCTTAGAGAGTACGCTGCCAAGGCAGGGCAGTGCCCTCCTGGTCAGGGTGCCATCCCTCACATCCAAGCAGGTCTGAGGCAGTGACAGGACCTGCTACTGATCCAGTGGCCGTCAGATGAGCAGGAGACTGGGCCACCTCCACCACAGGGCCAGGGCTGAGCTCCATGAGAGCTCCAGCCCCTGGACAGTGTGTGGGAGTCTGTGGTGAGGCTGTTCAGAGCATCACAGCTTTCCCGTGCACTCAGCTCTGGGAAGCAGAGTATGGAGCACCTCCTGAAGGAGAGGTTGCATGAAGAATAGGCAAATGTACTATCAAGGTCACTCTCCATTTTTTTTTTTGGTGAGAGACAGAGATTTTAAGTCCTATGGAAGCTTTTAAACTTTCACTGGGTTTCTATCTGAGGCTGTAGGTACAGTGCTTTTGAAAAATTTGCTCTAGGGTGCAAAGAGTAAAATCTCTGTCTCAACTCAGCAAGTGATTGAAGCGACAGATAAAAGTTGGTGGTGGTGTAGGTAGTTTCAGTAGGGGCACCATGATTTTCGTTTTTTATTTTTACCATCCATAGTTACTCCTATACCACCTACTCTTTCCCAAATTCCAAATGTCACTCTTGCTCAAATTCTTTCTGCCAGCTTAAGCTTTCCGAATCTGCCCCTTTAAGCATTGTTCCCACATGAACCAGTACCTTCCCTTTGCACCCTGACACTGGTTGTTCTCTGTGGGCTTTGATTGAAGTCAGCAGTAGTCGCCTGTTGAGTTATATGAAAGAAAGATCAGGTCTGAGGATGTCTGTTGGCACAGGAGTCCCAACTGCTATGGGGATCTATGAAAGAGAAATATCAGAAATAAGAAAAAATTAAGCAAAAGGCTTTCATCACCTCTTTTTTCAGGCCCAGAACTTTAGAAATGTGTTGTCACCCAGGAAAAGAGCACAACATGGAAATGTGTGGGTGAGCAGAGACCCACTGAAATATGAGGTTCCTGGCAAGATGTAGCTCAGGCGTAGTATCACATGAGGGTGGCTGGTTTGCAAGACAGCCCAAACTAAGAAAATCCATTTAGTGCTGAGTCTCTACTGCTTTGTGTCTCTCACAGTGTGTATATATTTTAACTACAAAGAGCTTAGCTCCTTGTTTTTGATACTTTAATTATCCTTTCTCTCTATCCAGATGTGCAGTTTTCTGTCTCTCGTGTTTGTCAGTTCTTCTACATTTTGTTTCTGTTTTCTAATCTTTTCATTTTCTTTATTTTCTCCAGTTTTTTCCTCTGTGAATTTAATTCCTACAGGGGATATAATGGGGTCTTGCTTTTCCCATTATTTTTTGCTACTTTCTTTCCTTGTTCTAATAGCCACCCATTTCTCCGCCTCAAAAATATTCTCTCACCCCAAATCCCCACCTGTATGTTACATTCTTTTTGTTTTTTCTTTTTTTTCTTTTTTTTCCCCCCTTTTTAAGCTCCCAAACTATCTTCTTCTGTATCACTTCTGGCTTGCTCTCTGAGCTGTCCTTAGCGTTCATTGATTTTTCACCTAACACACTGACTGATATTTTTGGACCTATTTAGGCATGACTCTCTAGAGCACAGTGGGGCTTGTAATGCTGAACAGAGCAACATCCAAGTATCTTTATAAAGGGAAAAAAAAAGAGGGGGCGTGAAGGGGGAGGGAAAGACAGCTGTCTGCATGCTCCAGTTTCATTGGTTCCCCTCTCTACTCTCTGCCAGCACTTACATAGGTTGCGTTTGGACAGAGAGAGACAAGAGGCCGGCAGCTGCAAACAGCAGAGACAGTAATGACAGTAATGGTGGCATCACAAAACTGTAAGTCCAGTTGTGGGGTAGCTTGTATTAGATTAAAAATGCTGCAGCCCTTAGACACAAGGTGCTGAACTACTATAAGACCACGCTGTTTGACTGAAGCTGGGGGTGGTGGTGAGAATATTTATATAAACATATGAAGGAGTAATTTTTGTCTGTCAGAATTGTGTAAGATCAAGTATCAGATAACCAGATTTCTGAATGAAGCTTACTTGCCAGCCCAAAGGCTCTTTTGCCGGTTCTTTCATGCTCCCTTTGTGCTCTTGATGCTGCTTTGCTGTGGAACTCAAATGTTTCCCAAGAAATATATGCAGGTGTGGATGCATATTTACTCTTATACTTCTAGTGGTTTTGTTGTAAACTGTCTCAGCTCCATCAACAGCAACTTTGAAGAATTTGGTGATGGCATAGCATTACTGATCAGACAGAGCCTGGACCAGAGCCACAGTGGAAATCGCATACTTGGCAAGCAAGCCCCTTCGGCATTGTTCCACATGATCCCAAGTGAACCAAGTAAGAGGTATTTGACCTACTTGGGTTCTGTGGAAAACATCTATTGACAACACCATGGGAACTTGAGCAATGATTTTTTCTCTAGTATCCTCTCTTTGCAAACGCATCAGCCTGGGGAAACTCAGACAGCACAGAATTGGATTAAGAATCCTGCCTTCAGGAAGACCAGTGGTAAAATGAATGCTTCAGTGCTGATTGTCATGGCCCAAACTTCTCCAGGCCTGAAACACAAAGCTCCCCTTCCTTGTACTACATCTATACCCATTGCACCTGCTTCTCATTCACCTGATGTTCTCCTACGATTTTCTCATGTCATTACTGTGTTGTAGTCATTATGAGAAAGCAGGAATGTCTCAGGCACTGAATCAAACACTTATTCTGAACAGATTTTATGTGACTCTAGACTGGTCCTATGCATTCTGGAGCCCACTACCATATCAGCTCTGACTATTGGACCACATTGTGTCAGACATTGTAAAAGGGAGCTTTCAGCTTCAGAAGGGAAAGTAACATCTACCTGACATTACTCAAGACATCAGACTTTATTCCTTGTCATAGTAACAGGTCACAGCTGCAATCTAGGACTTCAGCATATCCAAAGACACAGTGTGGAAACTGACTTCAGGACGTTCACTGATGAGCTTCCCCTGCTAGTTCAAAAATGTGTTTTTCCAGCACCCAGAATCATGTCACTCAGCATAAAGGTGATCTACATACCTTAAGCGAGTGATAATTCTCTTCTGTACACTTTTCTATGCCCCATCTATCACAAGTTTGAAAACTAAAATCAAGTCTTGCCTGAAGTATGTTTGAGCTCAAGGAGTTACTTGATTCTACTTGTCATTGTTACGAAGTATTTTTGGCTTCTCTCCTCCTGTGCCAGGCTTCTGTGAGGTGTAAGTCTGCAGACATCTTGCCTTCTCCTTTCTCCCAAGCCAGAGAGCCCCCATTGCTAAGTATGTGACATACCCTACCATCATCAGTGCTAGATTAAGTAGGGAAGGAAAAACCTTGACGTGAAGTTCCTCGCGATTAGGAGATAGATGCTCTTAAATATGTTTAAAAAATGTAGGAAAGCTATGAGTAGAATAAAGTCTGACAGAAAATCAAAGATTTTTCTTTGAGGTGGACAAGTACACACATCCAGCCACCACTTGAAAGTAATTAAAGCAGTAACTGAAAAGGTCTTAGTGGAGATTGCCAGCGGATGAGCTCATGAGCTTGACTGCCAGGGTGCAGGCACAGTCCCCAGTGGCTCTTGATAGGTCAGTCTGTTGATCTCACTGTGCTGGGAACTTGAGGGGTCATAGTTTGCTTGTGTCAGCATGGCCAGGAGAGAGCTGTGGGACACCCAGATATCATATGCCTTGCTGTATCACCTAACACTAGCGCTGTCTTTCGTGGTTAGTTACAATAGCTTGCAACACAATTACTCCTTCCTTTTGATGTAGAGCATGGAGATCTGAATTCGTGGATGTGGTGGTTTAACCCCAGCCAGCAACTAAGTAACACACTTGCTCACTGCCGCCACTCGGCCCCTGTGGGATGGGGAGGAGAAACTTACGGCTTTACGTAAGAACAGTTTAATAATTAAAATAGAACATAAAACACTAAACATAAAACATAAAACAATAATAATAATAATAATAATAATAGTAATAATAATAATGAAAAGGTTGGCAACAAAGAGAGAGAGAAAAAATAAAACCCATGAAAGACAAATGATGCACAATACAATTACTCACCACCTGTTGACCAACATTCAGTACAACCTTGAGCAGCAATTGTCCCCTCCTGTCAGCTCCACCCAGTTTATGTACTGGGCATGACATGCTGTGGTATGGAATATCCCTTTAACCAGTTTGGGTCAGCTTTCCTGGCTATGCTCCCTTCTGGCTTCTTGTGTACCACTTCATTAGCAAAGCCTGGGAAACTGGAAAGTCTTTGATTTAAAGTAAGTGTTTCTCAGCAGCAACTAAAACATCGGTGTTATCAACATTATTCTCATACCAAATCCAAACCCCCCAGTACTGTACCAGCTACCACGAAAAAAATTAACTCTATCTCAGCAGCAGCCAGGATAGTGGAGAGAATTTTTTTCCCATCAGTGACCCTGATGCAGCTGAGGATGTATCCAAGTCTACTACCACTTCCTATCAAAATGGAATGGTTGTTTTAATTTCCTAAGTAACCTTGCTTGCTGTTGATTTTCCAGTCCCAACATGCTGCCAGGGCACGGGAATTATGCTTTGAGTCTCTGCATGACTAGTTATTCTCCTCTAGTTGCTCAATGACATGCTTACACACTAGTCTTCTCACCAAAAAAGGGGCTGAACGTATTACCATTAATATTTTGCTTCCCGTTCTAGAAGTCTCTTTTTGCTGCTGAGCTGCCCCACCTGCATTTGCAGAACTCTTCTTACAGAGCCAGACGTGATGCTCAAAAGGATCCTGTCTTTGTCATCATTGACAATATATGACTACACAGAAAGTCATGTCTGATGTAAGTAACTTTGCAGTCTCATTTTATGTGGCTGGTTGTGTGCAGGAAACGCTTCTGGCTCAGGAAGTCTGCCTGCATCTGTGCTGCTACTGAAAGCACTGCTGCCCTGCCCACATACATGCTTTTTGCTCAGTTCATTTTCCAAAAATGGAGACACTCTGATGGGAGGTGTGGTGATAGGTCCAGGGCATTTTATACGAATTTTTTTAAGTTGTTCAACCTAAACGGTTCAAAGACACAATCATAGAATATGTTGAGTTAGAAGGGACCCATCAGGATCATCGAGTCCAACTTGTTGACTCATGATCTCTCTCACCTATTCCTTGCAGGGAAACTGGGCTGGCAGTTTACAAAGTACCAGAGGATGGGAAAGTGGGATGAAGTTCAACTAGGATACTAGTTAACATGCTTGTAATACACCCTATGCTCTGTGTTATTTGCAATTTGTGATCCAAATTTTGTAGATGGTGCCAGTGACCCAGTTCTGCACAGGTTTTGTATTAATAAATGTAGAAGAAATCTGCATGAGGGACATGTCAATTACAATGTTGGTTCTTGTTTGAGAAAATCAATGAATGTACCTGGAAATCCAAGTCTACAGGTACAGCAGATGGAGTGGGGAATGGGAGGTAGATTTTTTCCTCCTTGAACTCTAACAGAAAAGAAAACTGATGAAACATGCACATTCCATAGTCTCAAATATATTTTCTAATCTTGACTCTTCAATATGATAGTTTTACTTTCATGAAATTTCTGAGGAGAGGGAACCAAGAACATGAGCCACAGACTCAATTTTTACCTAGCTCCAAGTCTCTGTGCATTTTATTGTAGAATGACCCTTGCAAAAGAAGTGCACAAATGGGTCCAGGTAGAAATAAACTTGTAGTAACAAATCATTTCAAGTACCCAGGATTAATGGCTCAAATACCACTGAAGGATATAGCTAAGAGTAGCAAATTCTTGTTACCACAAAGGACTGCTTTAAGCAGTAGGTGGCTTTGCTGGTGCACAAGAGATTTAGTCCTAAGCAACAAATGAGATCTGATTTAAGAAGTAATTACAGCTGACTCTCTCTGTCACAGTAGCTGCAAGATAGTGAAGATTAGTGTAGTGATCTTAACTGCAAAATGGGTGTCTAAAGGCATAAAACCATGAAATCAAAGGCAAAGTGTTTTAGAAAATAAAATCCTCTAAATCAATCTGGTAAATATTTAAGCACAGGATAGTATAATGATTAAAAGAACAAACATATTGCATTAGGTAATTTATTTGAGTAATAAATAAGCCTATAAAGAGTTAAAAGCAGCCCCCAGGATGCCAGGGGGATGCATCAAGAACAGTGTCATCTGAATTCTGTAGCTGATGGATGTGTCAGAGAGGGTCTGCGAGGAAATGTAAAATTCAAGTGGTCAGAAATAAATCCAAAATAAGATAAATATTTGGAATCAAAGACCTGTAGGCATCAAGAGATGCATTAAGCCGTCTTGAGAGAATGGATCAAAGTCAGCAAGAGATCTAACCTCTGCAGATGTTACTGTTTAAAATGAGCAGACCACCAGGGCAAGAATTTCTGAAAGGCAAGTCACTGTCAGAAACTGTCATAAAGATACTTAGTACTAAAAAAAATAGCTAATTTAAGTTACAACTTTCTGTTTCTTTGAGACTGTAACAAAAGTAGCAAGAATGAAAATCCAGCAGGATCCACTGTTTGCCTCTTCCTCAAAGGAATGGAGAAACTGATGAGTATTTTTCTAACCTCTTGTTAGAAAACTGAATGGTGGAGATTATACCTCACCTTTTGGTGACCTATTTCTGTCTGTAGCTATCCTTAGAGTCAGAAGGTCTTCCTATTTTATCTTAAACCTTTCCAGCTGCAATTAAAGCCAGCAAGGTTTTGTCATGCCCTCAGTGTCATGAAGCATAGTCTTGAAGTGGGATCCCTGCTTTTCAGAATTTACTACATATTGGAAGGTTGTGATATCACCTCCACACCTGCCACCAGCCTTTTTTTTTTTAAGTAAATATTACCTCTCCCTTTTTCAGTCATTCTCCATATTTTAAGCCATTTTTTAAAAAGTACTCTTCGTGTACTATTGTATTAAACTACCCCAAACTGAAGCTACCCCAAACTGAGGCTTCTGAAAGATGAGTTAAGAGAAGCAATTACTGATCCTGCCTTCCATATGACATATCTATTAAAATGTCCCAGGATGAGTTTGTCTGTTTTTCCATCAGCGTGGTATCATTGACATATTCAATATGTGGTTTATTGTAACATGCAGCGCTCTTTCTACAGTGCTGTTAGTAATCTCAATTTTATATTTATGCATTTGATTTTTTTCTACCCTCAATATAGTACTTGGTCTTTGTATTTATTGAATTTCATCTTATTGATTACAGACCACTTCTCCCATTTATCAAAGTAATTTTGAGTTCTAATCCTTCAGCTCCCTTGCACCCCTTTTCTTTGGCATCTTTTTGAGTGTGCTCTCCATTCCATCAACCAAGTCATAAGTGAAAATTTTGCATTGGATCAGATTTTGGCCAGACCCTAGCAGAATTCTATATTACGCATCCTTTTTGTTCGAGAACAAAATATAGATAAGTCTAGGAGTATTTTCTGCAAGCAATTATGCACCTATTGTGTGCAGCAAGTTAGCCCAGAACAAAATGTTTCTGTACCCTCTTAATGAGAACGTCAAGTAAGATAGTGCCCAAAGATTCCTGTAAGTCTATACACATCACTTCTACTGCCTTTTTTTGCTACAAGCCAGATACTCTGTTAAAGAAAGAAAACACAGCAGTTTATCAAACTTTTTTTTGCAACAAATCTTTCCTGTCTGTTTCTTTTTCACTCACCCTCCAGGTACTTTAAAAGTGTCAGTTTAATAATTTATTAGAGTATTGTTCTTGATGTTGAAATAATATTGACTGCTGATTTCTCCTTTCTGAAGATGGTATTTTATTCTTCTTTATTCAGACTACCCATTGTTCAAGAATTCTTGAAAACAGTGATGGCAATGCAGTGTCATAAATGTTTTAATTCTAGAACCACTCCACAGACAATATCTGAGGTAAATATTTAGATACTGTGTGAACATAAAAATTCTGTCTCTGTTCTCGATATTAATATTTGACACTTGCTTCAAAAGGGGCAAATTAGGTAAACACTTTTAAAAATAAAATTTGCAAGACGGAAAATAATAAAGTAAAATAACTTTTCAGAAGGAAAGTTGTATAACTGGTTTATTAGTATTCTTTGTAGATTTAAGAGAGTTTGCCTTCTAAATACTGCTGAAGCTTATTAGAAGAAGCTAGTTAGATACTTTTTAATTTTCTCTATCCAAACTACATTATAATAAATTACTGGTTGCCAAATTGCTTCTTTGAACTAAGTTAGTGGCAAAAAGAATTAAAACATGAAAAAAAAAAGAATAGAGGCAGTGAGATATAAAAATATTGAAATATACAGTATTTACACACAACTAGCCCTTTTCATCCCCTTACCCATCAATTTTCCCACTCTTGCTCCTCTCCAAATCACCTCTTTTCCCAGCTAACATGGGATAGGACATGAGGAAAAGGCCTCAAGCTGCACCAGGGAAGGTTTAGATTAGATATGAAGAAAAATTTCTTTGCTGAAAGGGTTGCCAAACCTTTAAACAGGCTGCCCAAGGAAGTGCTGGATCACCATCTGTGGAGGTATTTAAAAGATGTGTAATTGTGGTACTTAAGGACATAGTTTAGTGGTGGACTTGTCAGTGCTGGATTAACAGTTGGACTCAATGATTTTACAGGTCTTTTCCAATGTAAATGATTCTTTAATTGTATGATTCTAGGTTCCTGCCTGACATTCTGCCTTCCCTGTACTCCTCTGGGCTCATAGAGATGGGTCTTCAGTGGGCTGATGGCTTCTGTGATGGGTCTGAGGGTAGCCCAACAAGGTATAATTTGGGTTCCTCATCCTTCCACTGTCTTTCTGAGCATCTTTGTGGGTGTGCAGGTGAGCTTTATCACACAGCTGAATAGCTCTTCTACCACAGATGGCACTCCAGATAATAATAAAAAAAATAAACAAAAAACCCAAACCACCCCACCCCCACCAAATGGCTGTAACCTTTCAATTGTAACTGATTTTTTAATTGAAATTTAAACCTCTCTGGAGGAAAGCACCGATTTGCTGTTGGCATTGTAAATACAGGTATTTGATGCTATGAGTTGTGGGAGGTGATTACCAGAATCTGTTCCTTCTTCTCTTTTAAGGAAAAAATATCAGAAAAATGGTGAAGAAAATGTGCCATTTTACATTGGTCATACTTTTATGGTTTCTTTAGTGGTTTCCTTTTTACCAAGTTTTTGAGTTAAATTATGATGGAAATATAAGGAGTGATTTCTTTTTTATGAAGAGCTTTACGTAGATTGCCAAGACACCTCCAAAGACTTAAAAGTCACATTCTAAATCATAGCAAAATTCTCTTTTCATCAACTTTTAGTTATTATGTGAGGAAAAAAAGGAAGTCGCATTTGGATACTCCTTGGAATTACTTGGTGCTCAAAGAAGCTGTTGCTAAGAAATTGCAGAGTTCAAGTTTTTCTTCTTAGCAGAAGAATGTGGCCATGAACAGCTCTCCATTGGCCTTAGAAGAACACCTTAATTTATAGCTGTATGTTTAAATTTATATTTTAGAGCACAGACAGTTGCCTGACATCAAAGGCAGCTTTCCTAGGTGGCGAATTTATTGTACTTTGCTCTTGAATTTATTGTACATTGCAATAAGCAGCTCACAGAAGTGGAAAAAACCAATCTGACGTCAGGCAGCCCATTCATGTTAGTCTTCAGATGAAGAACTACTAAAGAGTTTTAATGTCAGAGTTATGTCTCTTGTAACAGTGGATAACAGCTCTGCACTGGCTAGATGCCTTCTGCTGCTCTCTAAGCTGAACAGGAAATCTAATTCATCTCATGTGGTTTCCTGATGAAATACATACTTGCAATGACGAATGTATGAGCACTGCTAAATTCAGTTGCTAGATAGTGAAAGATATCTTTTGGGTTTTGTTTTTTTTTCCTGCAATGAAACATTAAACTTGCCAAACAAATGACTAAGGTCAACATAAAATATAAAATGGAAATTATTTCTCTCTTTACCTACCTGAAAAAATAATAATTAAAACATAATTAAGAGAGAGAGAGAGAAGATTTCTGGTTTAATGTGTATATTTTACATATTAGAAAATGGAAGATATTCTCACTGAAGTGACATCTGTCCTGAAGCTTCACAAGGGCACCTCACAGCTCTGGAGTAAGCTCTGCTCTGGTTCTTAGCTGAGATGACTAAAGAGCATGAATGGAATGCCAAGCTCTTTGGGTACCATTAAGTCTCCCTCTTTGGGAATGTATGCATTCAATCACTAGGGAAAGGAAGGGGCAGAAAACAGCCAGACAGTGGCTGCTGAAACCACACACTGGTGCAGGTGAAATATTTGCCTATGAGCAGCTAAACTATTTTTTGTCAGTTTGGGAACGAATTTTATTATAAGTAGAATTCCCTGGTCCACATCCCTATGCTGACACTAGCTGTTTTTCCTGGTTCAAACAGAGAGTGAGAAGGGGAACAACAGGGATGACCAAAGTCAGACCTGACACCTTCTGTTTCATGTGATCAGCATATACTTTGTGCAAAGTTCCTGCAGTCTCTGTGTAAAGCTGAGATAGCTGGCACAGCAAAGCAGGTAGCAGCTCTAGAAGCAGAAAACTGTCACACTGGATCTTATGCCAGTTTAATCCCTTCTGCTATTCTGTATCAGAGGACATATTGTGGATTCCTTATTTTCTACTTTTATTTTAAAAATTATTCTTGTTTTGACAGAGTTTGTAATCTCCCATTTTTAGTAACAGAAAGACTTCAGAAACATTTAACATTTATGCTTTCTCTCAGTTTGCTTGTTCTTGACAATGCTCATCTCAGAAAAGCCATGATCTTTCAAATCACAGTGGTCTGTACTGATCTCACTGGTCATTGCGGCACTAGTCACTAGCAAATGCGGTGCTACACTAACTAATTAAAGTCTTCTGGGTTTGGCATTTAGTTTTACGTGCTGATTCACAGCAATGTTCTTACCTGTGCCGGATTCATATGCAGCTGTGTGGCTTCACAACTGTCTTTAGCCAATTTGAGAAGGTACTCTTCCAAAAACAATGATTCTTCTTGCACAGGTGTGCATCACTATTGTGTGCATCATTGTGGGAGCCAGTGAAAGGGACAGACCCCGAGAGAGCTCCCCAGGTTAAAATGACTATAAAAGCCTCCCCCAGGATGCCCTGTTCTGTTATGGAAATGTATCCCAGTTCTGCTTCCCCAGTTGGCCTCTCCACCCCCTTGTACCTTGTCTGTCTCTTTGGAAAGTTCTCCCTTCCCCACTCTCCCACTGGACCTTGTTCCCTGCCACTCACTCAGATTTTCCCATTGGCTCCTGTACCCTAATCCTGCCTATGTACTACCCCTGCCACTTTCCCCGCCCCTGTATATAGGCTGAAAATTTCCATCCCCCTTGGTCTTTTGTGTTTGGTCCCTTCACATATGGGGGTCAAATAAACCCGTGCCTTGGAATTCCACACAAAGACCCTTCCTGCCTCTTTGCCGTCAGCTTGTCAAAGAAGCTATCCGGTGCGTGTGTGTGTGTCTGTGTGAATGCAGTGACTGCCGAGCGACTTTCTGTTAAAGTCGGATCCGGAGGTCGTAGCACCCCACCAGAACACCCCCCGGATCACGACACATCATATCTTGCATAGGTGTGCATCATCCCTTGTGGATGTACCAGTGTGGCCATGCACCAACTCAGAGAAACTCACTTAACCCACCTGGAAAAAACAGTCACAAAAAAAGGTATTTTCTCAGCTAAGCTGTCTCAGCTGCCTGTGGTGATGAAGCAGCACAGCCCCAACACAAAGGGAAGGTGAGAAGATGTGGCCAGGCACAGATTAGAATTGCACCTTTCAGCAGCAGTGGAGATTAGATACAAGAGGTATGACACCATTCCTTCGCTGTGGAGTTAGCAGAACACCTCTACACCGATTCTCTTTGCTTTCATGAGACCTCTTCTTCTTTCTCTCCTTTGTAAGAGGCTGAGCCATGCTGTAAGACTGTGCTTGTATCATAGCTGGAAAGAGAGGCATGCTGTGTTTGGACTCCTGAACTGCCTTTGGTGGCAGCATGACCCACATGAGCACCTTATAGCTGTTACTTCAGCTCACGTTTCAAGCCCAGACTCTACAATTATCCACACTGGTTTTCAGCTTCAACCTGTGTACAGGGAGAAGTTGACTGAGGTACTTAGGAGGGAAAACCTAAGTAGGAAATGCAAACAGGAGAAATCAGTCTGACCATAGGACACATGGGACAGAGTTAGCTTAAGTAATACCCAGTGAACAAATAAGCCCAGAATGAAGAATGTCTCACAAGGACTCAGCATGAGACATGGTACAATGAGCAGCATCAGGGCATGTGATGGCCTCACAGTGATTTCAAAGCATATAATAACGTTTCATAGAACACGTGGATGAGCCTAAAAATAAGCAGGAAGGATGAAACAGTTACCGTTCTCAAAGCATTTGTGAAAGTTGATCCCCTGTCTATCATGCTGCCGATGCAGATATTTACAAAGAGAGGCTAATGCTTCTTTAACTAGTGCAATACAGTACCACTCCCTGGAGAGCTACTGTGGCATGTGAGACATGTTGGTCTAGTATCCTCTTTGGCCTTGCTCCTAGCCATTTCTCTTATGCCAAAAGCTGAACTGAGTGATCAGGCACTACCATTTCACTGAGTTTACAAGTCTCACAGTACTCTATAATTGGGAGAAGCTCCTTGGCTGGACATTTCATATTGTTAAAGATTTTCAGGTCTAAAGTATGTCAGCCTTTTTATTTTTTTTTTTAATTATTCTTTATTGCAGGAATTTTTTACTTGTTTTCAAAAAAAAAATGTTTTTTGACTAGCCGTGTATCTCCCACACACAAGTTAATGACTTAATTAAAAAAAAAAAAGTTAATTATTGCCAATTATGTTATTTGGCTTCTGGGGAGAGGATGCTTATGCCAATAGCTGTGTTGCTGTGCCATAGTTTGGGAAGGACCTGTTGGTATTAGCCCAAGTGTCTGCTCTTCTAATTCATCAGAAGACCCAAAAATCTGAAGAATATGCCTGGGATGGGACTCTTCAGCAGATACCAAATGCACTCCAGAAAAGGAGCACTGAACGTATCACTTTAGTATGAATGAACCTGCCCTGCCTACCAATCTTTTTATCCTGTATTTACTATTAGTGAAGGAACATGTTAAAGGCAAGAGCCAGCAGTGACTGTAATTATCTCAGTGGCCAAGAAAGCCTTGCTCCCCATGCCCTTCCTCCCTTTCTTCCTCATCTACATGTTCTTGTCTCCTCAAGCATCCATCCTTCCTTGTTCCAGTTATAACAGGCTTTGTTGTAAACTGACACGGCTCACTGCTGACTAAAACTGGTTCCCAAAAATACCTCATTAGCTGTGGAGCTGGCATGGTGCAAGCATCAGGAGTGAGTGGCCAGTGCTGGGGTAGAAAGGAAAGGTGGGAAGGGCCGGGAGCAGTGTGTGCATCAGCTGTGGAGGGGTGTTGAGTCAGCTACCTAGAGCTGCAGAACCATCCCTCAAAAGTGAAAAGTCTGTCTTGCAACCAACGGCAGTGAAAATACTGATCAATAAGGTTCTATAAATTCTGGTTAACGGTGTTGCTATTATTACGAATGAAGGCAAAAACTGGAAGGTAATTCTCTTCGAGCCTCCCTGTGCTGCAGGTATACCACTGATAATAGAGTAATATGCAGTTGAAATTTAATTGGAACACTAAAGAAAGCTTGAACTATTTATAGTATCTAATAATTTAATAGTACAAAGTGCACTGATTGTAGTAGTATTCATTTTTCTGTTTAATTTAATTATTATTTCTATTTCTTAATTAATAATGCAAGAGTGTATTTTTGTGTAGCACTTTTTTTTTGTGTAGTTCCCATTTTGCACCAGAATTTAGTAAAGATCTTCCTGATGTTTGTAAAAAATGAGTACATTCCTGCATACGTACATTCTGAAAAATTGCTTGAGTCTGTAATCTGCAAGGCTCATAAAGAGGATCTTATCACTAAATGTTTATTCCAGGATGTGTAAGAGCCCTCTAATTTTCACATTCTTATGTTTACAACACTCAGGTGAAAACAGGGAGTTTAATTTCTCCCACTGCATCTGGGATATCAAAGCACAGAGATGTTAAAGTCTGTATTCAAAAAGGTTATTTATGATCATGGATGCCACTAGCTGACTTGCCTAGAATCCTAAGAAAAGCTTTTGTGGAACAAGCACTGAACTTACATCTGCCAAATCCAAGAGGATCTTACTTACTACTGGACTTTGCTGTCTCACAAAGATTGCAATAAAGAGTTCTTTTAAATCTGGGTTTAGACTACTTTATTGATTGGGAAAAAAGATTTTCATGTAAGGGAAGTTTTGAATGTAGGTCACAGGAGGGCAGAAAGGATATAAAATTGCTGCTGATGCACATGATGGCTTTTATGGGCAAGGAAAATGAAAGCTGTAACATTTGGGAAAAAAATATTATCCATGACATGAAAAACAAGCTTAAATTAAGGCATGCTGGGTTATACCGAAGCCCTAAGTGATTGAAGTCAGTAGAGAATAGTCATTCTGCTAGAAAAATAAAGGAGGTATTCCATAGATTAACTTAGCATTGCTCTAGAACAAGTTGTTGTTACTTAGAAAGCCAGTGTGCTGACAGCCTGTGCACCTATTCAGAATGTATAGCATGGAAAAAATTATAAAATAATCTGTTTTAAGGTTATGTCTGAAATGTGAAGAAATAGGATGCTGTTATATTTGTTATGGGCTTGCTTTGGTGTATTGATGGTAAAATACTTCTCAGTGTTTCAGATCATTTATGAATATAATCATGGCTCTAAATTTTGTACCTCTATTTTATATGAAGTCAGTTTGGTTGAGATATTTATAGTGGACCTGCTTGCAATTTTTATGGCTAAGAAAGCAAATTTGAAATTGAAGTGCATAAAATGAGGAACAAAGATTTTACAAAGGCATTTGCCCTGACATGAAAGAAATTCTTAGTGGGACCTCTAATTTCCTGTGCTTGATGTAGGAGACCAGCG
This sequence comes from Rhagologus leucostigma, assembly GCA_013397725.1. Classification (NCBI taxonomy): domain Eukaryota; kingdom Metazoa; phylum Chordata; class Aves; order Passeriformes; genus Rhagologus; species Rhagologus leucostigma. The sequence goes on from VZTD01002143.1 coordinate 872,214, forward strand.
CAAAGGAAGAAAAAAAGGTGAATTACTAGCAGGTGGCATAGACAGAATATGCTTTATTCTGACATGCCTTGTTCTGGGAGTTTTAAGTATCATTGGTAACAGAACAGGACTTCAGATCTGTGCATGACCTTCCCGGGCCTGTGCCTGGCATGCAGATACTCACATGGATATGCTGACATTGCTTCTAGAGAATGGTCCGAAGTTGGCCTCAGGGTCCATCTCAGGATGCTCAGAAGTGCTGTCCATTGGTAGCCTGCAGAAGTCGTCAGGCTTTGCACAAACCAGCTCCGTGCCCAGCGAGGTACAAAGAGGTGACGAACACCACACTTAAAGCCTGTAGGAAGCTGCTTTCAGGCTGGTGTGTAAGTGACTGCTCTGTGGATCTTCAAGGTCCTGTAAATCTTTTGTTATTATTTTTATCTAATTGTAAAGGTTATTATAGATGGACAAAATAGTCTTACTAGTCTTACTTTCCAGAATATAGTTTCACTCAATAAACTATTTATATTTTCATAAAGTAATATTTGACTTTTAATTTTTATTATGAAGTTTTATTAATAAAACTGATTTTATGCAATAGATTGTATATAGAAAAATGAGTATTCAAGTTTCGTTATTTTACCAGTTCTATGAGTAATGTATTTTCTGTTCACAATATTTTCTTCTATAGTCTATATAAATGTGCTATTTATATGTGCTATAATAATAAATTATTCATTTCAGGATGTTTGAAGTATTTGATTTAATAACTGGAAACTAGTTTTAAATGCCAGAATTAAAGACAGGTATTATTGGGTAATCTTGAAACAACAAAAATATTAAATACATGAAAATTGTCAGAAAGCAGCAATATATTTGAAAAAAGAAAAAACATGTTGGACTTATGCAGTGGGTTTTTTATTCTTATATTGTCCAGGTTAATACTGTTTCAGTGATTTTACAAATAATGATCTGTTTCCACTGCATTCGTCTTTCTTCCTTTCCCTAAGCCGTATTCCTGATAAGACTCACCCAAGTAAACACTGACACATTTGAAAAAGAAGCAAAGGGTAAATTCTTCTGGGATGTATGTCCATAATCCCGTTTTCTAACATCTTGCTGTCCCTTGAAAAGGTGAGGTCTTGCTCCTCCTGTGCTCACAGGGCCTCATTGCAAGCCCTGTTGGCTCCCACAGAGTCCTTTCTCCTTCTCTCCTTGCTCTAATATTCATCAGCCCCCTCTCCAAGCCAACTGAGCTCACTGCTCAGGCACAGAATGTTCTCTTTTCCCGTGCTTGTGTGCTGTGTTACTGAGCTGAACAGGTCACACAGAGTGTGACCAGTGCTACCTACATGGTGGGAGCAGGTGTTGGGGGACAGAGAGGAGGGGAAACACAGGAAGTGTTTTCCTTTTTCTGTGATGAGGAATGGTTTCATCAGATCACCCTGCTTAATGTAACTTCAAGTTCATTTAGTGGAAAAGGAAAGGGTTTTTTCTGCTAGGTCAATTACTGTGAAGACAGATAGGGAAACCCCTAGAGGGACTGTAGCCTCTGAGTGACTCCCAGCGGAATAACGACCATGATTAAACAATCACGAAGGTATTGTGTTGATATAGCATTTAATATGGTACTGAATTAGCCAATAAGAAGTTTCAGAAACTGTTTGATCAGCTGTATCCTGAAATGATTTAGCTGGAGATACTCTAATGAAGAATTTTTTACAACAAGCAGTGTCCTTTTTTCTTCTTCTTTTTTTTTTTTTTTTTTAATGAGGCTGTTCCACATTTCCTAACAGAAGTATTTTTAGCTTTCCAAGATTCTGTCAGTGTACACACTAACAGCATCAGCTCTTCACAGCGGCCTGAAGAAGTTTTGAAGACTAAGCAAGTCTTCTTCCAGAAGTCTCACTATCTACTGTGGGTACGGTTCAAAGCACAGTGAGCACCTACCTGGTTGAATCCCTAGCCCCTGGATAATACTGAGCTAATTACATAGCTGGTGTTCAGAGCAGCTGGGAAATTGAAATTGCAAGAAAGCAGAGATATTTTTCAGTGTCTTTAGCTTCCATTCCACATAGAATGACATGGCTTGTTCCTTCCACCCCATGTGCTAGAAACTGCAGCTCCTTCATCTCCTCCCAAACTAGCCTCTCATCACTGCTCAGGGTGAAGGTGTTTGTAACTTCAGGCAGTGATAAATGTCAGGTATACGTCAGTGAAGGCATGAAAACAAGCTAAAGGGCCAAAGTTCTGCTTCATTCAGACTGGAAAAGAGGTTTCTCAGTGACCTAATTGCAGCCTCCTAGTACCTGAAGGGAACTTACAAGAGAGATGGGGAGGGGCTATTTACAATAACTGTAGTGACAGGACAAAGGGGAATGGATTCAAACTGAAAGAGAGTAGGTTGAGATTAGATACAAGAAAAAAATTCTTGAGACATGGGAACATGTTGCCCAGAAAAGTTGAGGAGGCCCCGTCTTTGGAAGTGTTTAAGGCCAGGTTGGACGGAGCTCTGAGCAATCTGGTCTGGTGAAAGGTGTCCCTGCCTATGGCAGAGTGGTTGGAATTAGATGATCTTTTAGGTCCCTTCCAACACAAACCTATTCTATTCCTATTCTATTCTATTCTATTCTATTCTATTCTATTCTATTCTATTCTATTCTATTCTATTCTATTCCCTCCTAGGGAGGTGGTAGATCACCCATCCCTGTCAGTGTTTAGGAGGCATTTGAATAATGCCCTTAATGATATACTCTAAGTTTTGGTCAGCCCTGAAGTGGTCAGGCAGTTGGACTGAATGATCATTGTAGGTCTGTTCCAACCAAAGTAGAAAAAAATGAAACAAAGCACCAGTTTAGAACAGCTGATCATCTGAGTCTCATCTGTCTGTCTGGGCCCTTGCACAATGGCTGTGTAAAGGTGACCTGCTCTGGTCAGCCCCTGGGCCCCTTCCAGCTAGCTTCCCTGCCAACTTCAGAGAAGGCAGAGGAAGGGGCTAGGTTTATAAATAGATATCTTGTCCAGATCCAAAAAGATTATTTTGCATTAATGAAATACTGTTGAAGAATGAGCAGTTTTCTCTTTTAAATGAAAGTAACAAGTAACAGTTATTTGAAAAGATATTAAAGCTAACAAGAAGTGCATGTTTCAAGAGACTGTAAGCAATGTCACTTGTGGCTGTCAGACACCTTAAATATCTCTGATTAGGCTTGCATGGGAAGAATGACAAGTGTGGCTTTTTAAAAGAAAAAAACTCAGTGGTTTTTCTTTTCAGCACTGAAAAGATAGGATCCAGTTCTTTGGTATTGAACAAGAGCTATTTTTCTGTGTGCCTGGTTGAAAGGAAGACTGGATGAAGAAAGAATGACAAGCTCAAACCTCAGATCCTTCTGTTAGCTTACTCAGGTGGAAAAAAGAACAATTATTATGAAGAAGAGGTAAGTTACAAGTATATCAGATTGCAAATAACACAAAAGATTATTCTCTAATGACAGATAGCAAAGCCAACTTACCAATGTTTTCTGGAAACATTATGTTTTAATTTTATGTGGCAGATGCTTCCAGAGAATATCAAAAACACTTCCAGTTACTTCTTCAGTGGCTATAAAAGCAACATCTGATCACAGAGAGATTAAGCTTACCATGTTAAAAAAACACAAGCCCCAATTCCTGGAGCTGTGTTTAGTTTCAGGTGGTACTATTTGCATAAGGCAAATATGAAGACTTTTTGCTTGACGTAGAATAATTCTTAATTTTGTTAGTGCTTTCCTGCTTTATTCAAGCTAGGACATACTCTCCAAAGCAGCCTAGGCTTAAACTAGTTCTGATCACAGACTGGATGTTGGGATAGGCTCTGGTTTGCTGCATAAGTGAAAACATGTTCAGAGTCAGTGGGCGTGTACAGCTTTCTTGTAGTTTCCTTTTGTAACCTGTCTATACTGGTCAGGCCAAATGCAAAGCAGCATCAGAAGCCATAGTCATTTGTTATAATTGTAGTCTTGAGTGAGGAGATGGAGGTGGCAGAAGCTGAAAGACGAGGAAGTGGTCAGGAGAGAATGAGGCATGTAGTGATGCGGCCCTGCAAAACTCCCATTGATGCAAATGCACCACAGGACTCTAAGTAACCAGTCTGCCCTTGGGCTCTCCAGCTTACCCCAGCAGTGTGGTCTGTCCAGCCTTTCCTTAGCGACAGCTCTGTATTTGTTACCACTGTAAGGACATCAGTGCGCCCTTGTGGCCCAGAAGGCCAAAGGAATCATGGAGTGCATTAGGAAGAGGATTGCCAGCAGGTCGAGGGAGGTGATCCTGCCCTTCTTCTCAGCTCTGGTGAGGCTGCATCTGCAGTGATGTGTCTGGTTCTGGGCTCCTCAACAAAAGAGACACATGGAGCTACTGGAGCAGGTCCGGTGGAGGGCTACAAAGATGATTAAGGGACTGGAGCATCTCTCTTATAAGTAAAGACTAAGGGAGCTGGGCCTGTTCAGCCTTGAGAAGAGATGACTGAGTGGGAACCTCGCAAATGTCTATCAGTTTCTGAAGGCGGGGTGCCAAGAGGATGGAGCCGGGCTGTTCTCAGTGGTGCCCAGCAACAGGGCAAGAGGCAATGGGCAGAAACTGCTGCACAGGAAATTCCACCTGTGTAAGAGGAAGAACTTTACTGTGCAGTGACTGAGCACTGGAACAGGTTGCCCAGAGAAGTTGTGGAGCCTCCCTCACTGGAGATATTCAAGAGCTGTCTGGATGCAGTTCTGTGCAGTGTGCTCTAGGACGACTCTTCCAACCTTTCCCATTATGTGATTCTGTGTTTCTGTGAAAGAAAACCCAAACCTACCACTTTAAGTACCTAGAACCAGGACAGCATCCCCTTGGAAGGATGTGCCCTAACATTCCCGTCTATTTCAGAGGGAAAACAAATGTCTTCTGCAGGAAATTCCAGGCAGATAAGGAGAAGATATTGAACACAGGTAAACAATACATTCTTTTTCTTTAACCATTTGGTATCATAGAATATCAGAAACCCTTTGGAATTTCCGTGGTCACAGGCACCCTGAGGCCACAGATGAAAACAACTCCTTTCCAATCAGATTTTGCAACAACATTGTCTCAGCTGCTGAAAAAGGAGGTAAAGAGCTCATGGCAAAACATAAAACATTTGGTCTTCAAAAATGTATATTTTAACATGAGTTCAACCTGAAAAACTATATGTCACAAAGAGGTGATGTATATATGCAAGATGATGGATAACATTACTGCAAATATTTGTTGCTTCTGCAGAAAAAAATCTTCTCATTTTCTGTATTTTTCATGTGTGTTAGCAGCATAAACATTGCAAGAATTTTAATCTAAAATTATTAGAATTATTAAATGTCTTGGTTTACGTGCTGTCTTATACCTGACAGTCTTCCAGAGGTACCTCTGCATAAATTTCACTAGGTTTTATCTCAATTTTTACCCTTCTATGCAAAAAAAAAATTCCATTTATTCAAGTTAGAGAAATAATGGTTTTTCTTTTAACAGTTTTCTTTTTAACAGTTACGATCACTATTTTCATCCTAATAGAGCAAACTTGGCTAAAATTAATTATAAAGATGATGGTTTTTATAAGCCTCTTGTCTGTGCAAACCTTAGCACAGCTCAACTGTATATGAAACTAGAAGGTTGAATATAGTATTTATGATGAGGATAAGAAACAAGATATATAAAACTAAAAGGTTACTAGGGCCTTTTTTTGCTAGTATTTACTATGTGATAAATATTTATCCTAAATATTTCATTTGACTTACATGTGAAAAGATAGATATACAAGAGGGTACACAAGCTACTCAAATGTGCTTTAAAAATTTAGTAGCAATGGGGTTCATTTCTATAGGAAGCTTGTAAGAAAATGAAAGATTATTTGTTTTAAAGTTGCTGCATAAATGTTATCTGTTATTTGACACCAAATCTCTGAGATACTTTATAAATTTCTAATGTCTTCTTCAAAGAGTTACTATCTTCTAGTAGCCTAGATCAAAGAGTCTCCATTTGACTGTAAAATTGGGGAAAGGCAATCACCAAAACGCATATGTGTATACTTTCCTTTGCTTTTCCTTTTAAAATGATCTAGCAATGTTCTATTATGTTCTTTTGCTGACAAATGGAATCTTGTTTGGAAGATAATTTGCTTCAAAAAAGAAAAATCGATCCATTACCTAAAATAGACCACATTTTTAGATCCAGTCCTCCTCCTCATTTTAATTTTAGTGTTTATTATTAGTACTAGTGGTTTTAAATAGGTTGGTTTTGTGGCAGAACCTCACATACACGTGACTTCTGGCAAAAATAGCTCCTGGCAAAAAATTGCAAAAATGGAGACCAGCCAAAGCTAGAGTGAAAATATCTTCTGTGTACAGACACTAAGAGAGGAAAATGAGTCAGTCTGGAGAGGGAAATGTAGGGAGAAAGGAAGGCAGTTCTGCAAAAGGATGATATTGCAATGTCTAGAAATCCTTTTCTAGCACATCTGCAGCAGTGACTCTGTAGAAGAGAATGAGCAGTAACCACAATTCATGGCCTCTCTATTTATCTCCTAACCATGACTCTAGAAATAGATTATGTTTGCTCTGACATATACCCACCAGCTGACATCCCACCAAGGTAGCCACAGCAGACCACCATTCCAGCAAAAATAGCAGAAGGATACTTCTTACCTATCATAGACAAAATTCCTCAATTGTCATTTACATTTGCTTATTCTCTGGTTCTCTGTGTTTAAATTATTATTCTAGTTTAGGAGCTACAAGTATGTGCAATTATTGTTGGATCTGTGGAGAGAGTGTGAATACTTTTTAACCATTTACCATCTCAAATTTTGGTGATTGGCCTTTTCAGATATTGTGTTAAGCAAAGTAATCAGTTAGAATTAACGTAGTGAGATCATGCAGCAGTTCAAATGTGCATGAAGGATTGGTAATAGTGGGATGTTAGTACATGGATACTGAATTAAGTGTTCCAGGCTGTAGAAAGCAAATATAAACTATTGGTTTCCTCATTGAATCCCAAACTCTTTGCTTTTTCTGCAATCTATCCGTCATTATCAAGCTCTGAAGGCAAATGAATGAGCTGGCTTCCTCCAGGCTGTAGCAGGACAGAATGACATTTCTTTCTAACAACTGTCCCTCAGAGTCTTAGAGTATGATATCACTGATTAACAGCCCACATGTATTAGCTTCAGTTTAGTCATCTGAATTTTTCCGTGTCTTCCGCATGCATCTTTAACTTTACCCTTACTGCTTAGTTTGTTATTAAAGCATTTACTTCCAATATTGCTATAAATATCATAATCTTGCTGAAAAATAGTCCTCTGATATCAAAGTGACCTGTGAACCTCTGACTGTGTGGGGCAGCAGAAAAGGGGTAGGAGCATGAATTAAGGCTGGGAAAACCATAGAAAGACTTGCAAAGATGAAGAAGATATGAAAGGGATATGATAAAAATCTATTACCTTTTTCTTTTCCAGAAAATTCACAGAGTGGATGGGAAACAAGACCAGGATAGTGACATGTCTGAGCACTGGCACTTTCCTTAGCAGCCTGTGCAGTGAATTCTGTGAAGAAGCAGGGAGCTGGTCAATGCTACTCATTTTACCTGATTTGTCATTGCTACAGGGAAAGGAGCAGCAGGGAAGAAGATGAGCTTTACTGAGTATGTGTGTTACCTCTGCTTTACAAAAAACAAGTCACAGCATCAAAGTCACAGAGATCCCGGGAAGATCTATGTCTCCACCTATGGATAGACAGGTGATAAGTAACTGTATAGCTGTCCGGTCTTTAACACTCTGGTACTTGATGTCTCTGTATGCACTAGGGAAAGTGCAGCTGTAGACCTCCACAGACTAATTTAACACCTCTAGAAGGTGATTATTCTACTCCAGGAAATTCTACACTAGGAATGTCCTGATCCATTGTGGGAGGAGCTTATCACAGATCAGGAACTGGGCATCAGACTCCTTGAGACTACTGTGGCCTTTTTGCTTGGTTGTTTGTTTAGAATCTACTTTTTAAAGGTAATTGAGAGATTTTTCTGCCTTAAATTATGTGGGATCTGATTCAAAACCCAGGCAGGTTACAGAGTTTATGGAGGAATGTAGTGATTTGTGTTCTGTTCCCTTCAAATCTTACCCCAGGATGGTGATGAACACCACCAGTTCCCATTAAATCTGACACAACCACAGTGGCTGTTGAGATAACTCAGTTGAGAATTGTCCCTCTTAAAGTAGATAACTGGTAAGTTGTAACATAATGTTCGTATAATCTGTAGTATTTAGCAAAATGGCAATATGACTGTTTGAAATAATGTCTTCTTTCCTGAAGTGGCTGTAGTCCTTGTGGCACTATTTGACAGTCTAGTAGTAAAAAGTCTTATTAATTTGCCTGTAAAAGAAAGGTATACAGAAAGAGTTTTAATGCACTTTGCCACAGGAAAATTTACTGGCTGTGTACCTTCATGAGTTACATATGTTGAATGTAGTATTTATGATGAGGATAAGAAACAAGATGTATTATTAAGTAACTGAAAATTACTTATGCTGCCTTTTTGCAATTAATCTCTGGCATAAATCTGGAACAAGATCTATGGTAATCTCAACATGAAAACCTGAAATATAAGATTAATAACCTGAAATTGAGTACTGCTCTTGAATTGTAAATAGAAATTTTGTATCTTTAAATATAAATGATGTCATTCAAATTCTGTGTGAAAAACTGATGAATGTGCCACAACACATTATTAAGAAAAAATAAATGGATTAACATATGCTGCAGTTCTTGCCACACAATGTTACTTTTGCTGTAAAAACTTTAGGTATAGAGGAATTCTAACTAAAGGATAAAGTTTAGATTTCCTTTTAAAAAGAAATATTCACAATATACTTTTAATTAATCTAAAATTATTTTTAAATTTTTGAATTAAATAAAATTAAATAAAAAATATAATATTTGAAATAAACTAAAATATAATATTAATAATTATTATAAACAAAAAAGAAGGCAACAAAAAGAGACAGGAATAAAACTCAAGGAAAAGAAGTGATGCACAATACAATTGCTCACCACTTGCTGACTGATGTCCAGCCCAGACCTAAGTATTCATTAGACCCTCCAGCCCAGCTCCCCCCAGTTTATATCCCAGGCATGGTGTGGAATATCCCTTTGGCCAGTTTGGTCCAGCTGTCCTGGCTATGTTCCCTCCCACCTTCTTTTGCACTTCCTCTCAGGCAGAGCATTGGAAACTGAAAAGTCCTTGGAAAAGCATGAGCACTGCTGAGAAACAGCTAAACATCAGTATGTTATCAACATTCTCAAGCTAAATCCAAAACACAACACTGTATTAGGAAGAAAATCAACTTTATCCCTGTGGAAAGCAGGACATCTGAACATGTCACAGACTTTAACAATATTTAGGGATCAAGAAAAAGAAAAAAAATCACAGATTCATTCTGATTTTTCAAGGGTTTAGTCCTGTGTCTTTCTTGGGGATAAAATCACAGAATCACAAAAAATGGCTGTACTGAGTTCCATGCATTGCTGTATTAACTCATACAGTTATTTTTACCCGTGCAAGTCAGCACCAATATCTTCTGCATCTTTTATAATGTAATTATTTTTGTTCTCTTTGGCAATGGACTCAAAAAGGATGTTGTTTGGGATAAGCCTATATAACACATAAGGTTATGCCATCACTTGCTCAGAATGCTGTTTGATAATATGCACCTAAGTAAAGATGAGTCAACAGTTTAGGAAAAGAAACATTCATGAATATACATATTAAATAAAGTGTCTATAGGATGGAAAAAAAGTGACATACTTTGTGCTCTCTCTTCTGTATAGATTGCCTTTGCAGGGGAAAAAAAATATGCCTTCTTTTTGAACTTAGTAAATGCCCTCTGGGTCAGTTATCAAAAGGGAAGGGGACTTCTGTACAGTCATCTTACCAAAGGAATTATAGAGCTCTTCAAGGAGATGACATGCTTCTGGGGACCGTAACACCCACATCAATAATATTAAATAGCATTTGCTATTGAAGGGAATCCTGTTACAAATGAATCTCTGGTCTAAAACTCAGATTCCATCTAATCTTTTAGTTGGCTTCGTTCCTTTGAGACAGTCTTGAATAGAAGCATTAGGTTTACTCAAGCTGTATAGCATTTCTTTAATGCCAGCAACCACAAAGAGGTTTTGGACGAAGGTCTTAGAAAAGGATCTGGAATTTCAGATATTCTTTTGGAACTTTTTCAAGTCTGTTGTTTTCTAGTACTATGAAGCATTCTCTTTTTTCCCTACAAAAATAAAAAATCTTTTCTGCAGCTGCACTTAGAGTCCCATTTTACACCTACTCTTTCAAATCACTAATAATCTGTAACTAAATGCCTGTCATGTCCTATCCTTCACTGACTAGGAAGTCTTATGCATGAATGTGTGCACTCTCACAGACAGAGTCACCAAAAAGGAATGTTGGAACTGATGTAAAGTGATCATCTGATCCTCCACCCACATGCTTATTGATATGTATAATATGTGTGTTTTCATGTGCACTGTATTGGTGTATGTTATCCACGTGCAAGAATAAGTAGTCAGCCATTTGGCACCTAAGTAGTAAACAATTATACTCTGCTCAGAGTTCTTTTTCTTCAGGAATCTTACCTGCTGGAATATAAATTGTCTGACAGATACGAAATAAAAAGCCAGCCAAGTATTCAAGAAACCTGTCAATTAAATAAAACATCAGCTCTTGAACATTTCCTCCTTACTTTGTGTTTCTCTTTACAACTGAAATTGCTTTTATGAAATGCCTAAAGCAATTTCTGTGCTTTGTGTTGGTAAGGAATAACACCTCTGATAGAGAATAGTGTGGGTTTGTTTTCTGATTAAGTATTAAAAGGAATCCCAGTGTGCATTCTTGTCTCTGCATAGTTTATTCTCCTAAGTCATTAAAAAGCAGGAGACACTTCAGTTCTCCCAGCTGATCATCACAATGAAACTGTGAGATGAAAAGTGATCTGAATTATACTTTTCAATTTAAAACTCAATACATATTTCCAAATGTGTATGCTAACCTCCACTCACTGACCTATTTTTAGGATTCTGTCAAGTCATTCCAATGATGAGATTTTTAGTAAAATCACTATCAGGAAAATTGTTTGGGGAAAGAAACTCCAAAACCAGAATAGGCTCTAGAGTCCATCTTCAGAGACAATTGTACTCACTGTTAGATAAAAGTTTTCACACTGTGATCTGTGGAGTGTTGCAAACAATCCTTGCAGAGGAGTGTTCTCCAGTGCAGCTGCCAGGTGAAAATGCATCGTACTTTCTGTAAAACTCTGCCCGTGTGTGCAGTTGTTATTGTTGTCGCAAGAAAGTTGTGTGACCACGGCTGAGGGGTATAAACAATGCAAACAAAGGTAAATCACAGGTAAAGTGTCTCTATGCAGTTCTTAGTGGGAGGAAGGAAGGACTCAGAGACATTTCTATGCTCTCAAAAGATTTAAAAGTCCTATTTCAGGACACAACTTAAAAAAAAAAATTAAAGGACTGTCTATAAAAAATATCCTTAAACAAACTATTTTCCCATTGCAGGCAAAGAACAGGCAGGAAGTGTGGAATGTAAAGAAAAACAATCCCTGAAGGAAATTTCTCGCATAAATCACCAGCACACATATCTGCCTTGTCTCCCGCTTAACAGGATGGGTAGCCGAACCCACACACTTTACCCCTCCTCTGAAAAGACATATTTTCTTGAAATCTCTTCCCCAAGCGCTGGGAGCAGCGGGCGGTCCCGTGGGGCGGGGGAGGCTCTCTCCAGGGTCCTGGACAGAAGGCTCCTGCTGCTCTGCTAACTGGGTCGGGATCGTGGGACAAGATCATTGCTCTAACTTCTAAATAGAGGATAGCAGAAAGTAAGAGGCCTCAACCCAGAGTCCTCAACACCGTTTCTGCTTTTCTCATTAGTAAGCAGAATTTGTAATTTAGGGGAGCATATGGCTCATTTCTAATCAGTTGTACATTAGCACTTGGGAACGAGTTCTCTCACAAAAAAAGGCTTTATGAGATATGAATTGCACAGGAGGAAAACTAGTCAAAGAGACTGAAAAAAGTGAGAACAGACAAAGCAGTGGATCTACTCTGCAAATGTGTGAAATGGGAGTTCAAACTACAATTGGACAATTTAACAAAGAAAAGAAGGTCACCCTCTCTGGTTGAGGAAGTGAGCAATAATTTGGGCGTAATGTACTAATGTTCACCCCTGCACACCATATGGGAGACTTTCACTGTATTTCTTCTTTATGCAACAAAATAATCTAACTAGAAGAGCTAATACTTGGCATATCCCAAGGCAGATGAGCTCTTTGTCACGTGACTGGTGACTGTGGATGTAAAATTGAGTTGAAGAGAAACCATTGGCTACTGCTCTGAAAATGCGCTAAAACCTGCTAAAGAAGAGTTGGACCTATTTAAGAAAACAGCTACCAAAATGATACCAGGAAAGAAAAAAATGAGTGGATGAGATGCTCTCTTTCTTTTGCAATTTGCTTGTGTGTCATGTTAGTTCCCAAAGGCAGTATCTTTTCTCATTTTCTGAATAAAAATTCTGTATCCAGTATACTGTGCCTCATCTCCTCTTCTGCTCTGATCTCTGCTGCCATCAACTTTGCTGAAGTTGATCTTTGTTTTTATGGTAAGGAATATTTAAAAAGTATGAATATTTTAGGTTGATGATGGAAAGTAAAAGGTGAAACTGAATATTTGGGGTGAATATTTGCATATATAACTCTACCTTTTTTGACCTTACTACCTTTTTCGAGTATACAAGGTGAATTCTCCAGCTTCTTCTAGGCTAGTGTTTGTGACAATGGTAGAAAGACAAAATTAAATGCCTGAAAGCCCTTTCTAGCATTGGAAATATGAAAAAATTCTACTCCAAGGAACTTTGAATTTGGAATATAGTTTTCCCAGAAACATTATCCTCTCTTCTCTCCCACCAGTGGTTCTTTGAGGAATATGAGTTCCCAGTGTGTCCATATGATCGAGAAGGCCAAAGCCAGCCTCGCCTATATCAGCAATAGTCTGGCCAGCAGGACGAGGACAGTGATTGTTCCCTTGTACTGGGCACTGGTGAGGCCACACCTTGAATCCTGTGTCCAGTTTTGGGCCCCTCACTTCAAAAAAGACATTGAGGTGCTGGAGCGTGTCCAGAGAAGGGCTACGGAGCTGGGGAAGGGTCTGGAGCAAAAGTCTTTTGGGAAGCGGTTGGGTGAACTGGGAGTTTTTAGCCTGGAGTAAAGTACACTCAGGGGAGACCTTATCACTGTCTACAACTATGTGGGAGGAGGTTGTAGCCGAGGCAGGGGTTGGTGTCTTCTCCCATTGTAAAAAGAGACCGGATGAGAGGAGTTGTGCCAGGGGAGGTTTAGATTGGATATTAGGAAAAATTTCTTTACTGAAGGGGCTTCCAAGCAGTGGAATGGGCTGCCCAGGGAAGTGGTGAAGTGACCGTCCCTGAAGATATTTAAAAAATGTGTATATGAGGTGCTTAGGGGCATAAATTAGTGTCAGGCTTGGCAGTGCTGGGTTAATGGCTGGACTTAATGATTTTAAAGGTCTTTTCCAACCTGAATGAGTCTATGGTTCTATGATTTCCTCCTCAGAATTTTTGCAAGACTTGGAGATAGAAGTTGAGAAAATAGAACTAACCCTCTGTTTGCAGGGTGATTGATTCCTGATCTTTGTCTCTGATTATCTGACATCACTTGCTTGAGGCCAATGACTGAGAATCTCTTCAGTACACCGGAGTCTGAGAACCCCAAACTTCCTAAGAACTGCACCACGTTCACCGAGTGGATGATTCAGTTGCCTGTTGTTAAGCATTATGAAGGACTCATTTGCAATTCCTGTCTGTGTGAAGGAGTTTTTTAACTAGAGAAAATGTGGGGCAATATTTTTTAAGTTACCTAAACTGCATAAATTATAAATGAGCTGGATAAAGCTTTTTTTTTTTTGCGTTTACTTCATGGCATTAATTGCTCAGGAAATAAAAATCAAGCAATCAGTACCTCTAAAAAGAATATGTACACATAAATGTAAGACTTGCGAACACAGCTGGAAAGCTGGAGAGTGTGATATAACTTTGGTCTGTGCATTCTTTGTATAGAACATGCTGTGTCCTGGGCCAGTCACAGTATACCACAACACAAGTGATCACTTCTAACACGGCGTGTAACACATAAGAGAATAAAGAGACGAAGTCCTGGTTTTATTCCAACTGAATTCTAAAATCATCACTAACAGTTGGGATCCATTACTGGGAAACTATTGTCAAATGGTATAATAAATCAATGTGTTAGAAGCACTCAGTACTCTGTATGCACATCACACTTGCACATTTTATAAATGTTCTTTTGTACACTGTAAAATTTGTAGATAAATACAGATGTGCCTCTTTATGCAGTTCATTTTCTAGTATCTCCCTTGGTCCTGGTCTTTTAACACAAAAATCTCTCAGCTTTTGGCCCTCGTTCTCATGGTCTCCTTTCAACACAATATGTAGGTTGCCTAACACAAATTACATTCAATGCCCTGCATTAGGAAGTTTGGAGTGAATTCCTTTCTGGCAATAGAGTGCCTGGCAATGGGACTGCAGAGCATTTGCCATAGACATGGGGCAATCCAGAATGCTTTCCAAATGCACAGCTGAATGGGACCACTCCACACCAACAGCGAGGAGAACCTGGATGAGGGAGCCGTGTCTTGATAAAGCAATGCTGATTCTTCATTTTTTCACTATGATTCTTACAAATGAGTCAAACCCCGCATAAATTAATTGTTCTTTCTGCATAAAATGTGCTGATTACTCTCTGCACAAAGCACACTCTTTAACCAGGTAGTTGACTTAAATCTTGCATGGATGTATGCCACGTAGGGAAAAAGTGGGATCAAACCAGTACTTCTGTGACACACAAGCGCTTCCTCCAAAGGCCAGCAGTACACAGCAAGAGTAAGGATGCCACTCACCTGGTTATGGGTGCTGCACTGTTTTAGTTCAGCTCTATTGCACCCAACTGGGAAGGCAACTTCTTTTTTGGCATTCAGTCAGCACCTGCTCCACTTTGTGTGCTGCCAATGGGCCCTGTGTGCTTGACAATGGTGTAGGGAGAAGGATATGGGAGGGGACTGCAGGTCACATGCAGATAATTGAATCTCCGTGCTTAAGAAATGGAATAGGTGAGGCAGTCTACCAGGGAAACCCAAAATTAAACATGGACTACCTGTGGGTTTAAGTATAACCACATAATGAATTCCTCTGGTCTCCCAAGCCTTCATGATCATGAAAAAAATTGAGGTTCTAGATGGAGACTGGGAAGACTTTTTCAGCTCACCAGAGACTGCATTATGAATAAGTATGTTGGGCAAGATTTAACCCAGCTGACCTGAGTAAACTGCTCACCTCACCTGGCAGCATGGACAACAGTTCAAATGCTCAGTTATTGTCATAACTTGCTTAAAAGTTTTAATGGCCCCCCAAGTAAATAAAATTGCAAATGGCAAGGAGAGGAAATTATTCATCTCTATTCTCTTTTTCTTTTTTCTTTTTTTTCTTTTTTCTTTTTTTCTTTTTCATCTTTTTTTTCTTTTTAATTTTAATTTATTTTAGGAGCCATTATACATCAAAACCTGATGGTTTCTTATTCCATCTCTTCTGATATGCTAGGCAATCTTTCCATACTATCTGATGAAAGATTCTGTAGAGGACTTCTTTTCAAAATAACTCTTGTCTTCAATCTTAGGATCATCAAAAAGTTAACATTCAGAAAATTTTAGAAATGAAAATGAGGACTGTCTGCAGCTCAGGCTGGGACCCTGTATTTTCACTGTTATCCTTATAGACTGCAGAATGGAAACATTAAGAAATATCTACACTGGGTCATTCTTATAACGTTGTACATTCTGTTGTGATCAGACTGGCGGAAGAAAGAATATAAAAAGGAGAACCTCACACTTCTTTTTTTTTCCTTACTCCTCAGGACGTTAGCTTATATATTACATCCTACAAAATGTGAGTTAAACGTAACTTGTAGTTATACACTTTCTAGGATTAAGAATTTTTTTCTTCTAGATTTTGTTGATCTGGGACTCTTTGATGATTTTGCAGTTCATATGAATTGCAGCTATTCATGTGTTTGTATCCATATGTAGAATTTCCCTAAAAATAAAATGAATATATGTGTAAAAAACCCCTACAGCATAACTAAGTTCTTTGCCAAGATAAACATACCCTTCAGTGCAAAGGTGTGACAGTGGTGACACTGCAGGTCAGAGTATGTAAAGTAATGCTCATTATTCTGAGATTTTTCCCCAAAGACTTTGACCTTCAGTGAAAATAAACAACAGTTTGAAAGCAAAGGTAATGCAATTATTCATAGGCTGTTTTGGATTAGTTGGCAGAAAAGCAAATATTTCAGTTTCAGCTTGAAAATCAAGCCATTATTTAACTTTCAATGTGCAGTTCCCATAGTAAATTCATTTTTAATGGGATGGTGTACCTGGTTTGTACTTGGTAATTCAGCTATAAGAAATCTGAGCTGTGCCCCATAAATCAATCTGAATGGTATGCCATAAGACTGCAATAAATTTATGAGCTGCCTTAAAAAAAAAAATAAAAAAAAGAACAGAGCATGCATTAAGTATTTTATGTCTTGTACAGATTGCAATTCAAATCTTTGACTCTAGAAATAAAGCTATGGGAGATTTTAAAATTGTAAAATCTCATTTGGGTCCCCTGGAATTCTTTATATTTCATCTGTTCCCAGCCTGAAACTGATTTTTGGGATCCCTTTCGGATTTACTGGAAGATCTGGCTGTAAGTCACTTTCAGGTAGTACTGCAGAAGTAGCTGAAACATAATATACATTTGTGCTCCTGGAAAATCTTTACTAATGGGGAAGTGTAGCTATGTATGTGACAGCTCTGTTAAGATTGAAGTTTCACAGTTGACAGCAGGGGCCTGGAGTTTTATGACATCCCCTCTCAGAGTCCCTGGGTGAGCACATGGACCTGCACCTTTGCTGAGACACCAAACTGGCTTTGGACAGCCACAGCGTCTCTCCCAGGGAAATAGAGGGAATATTACACTGGATTGATTTTATGACTAGTTCATGCAAAGCTGAAAATCTGACAGAGCAAGCAGTAATAATGTCATTGTCCTCCTTCTACCAACAGAAAGTCAAAAAAAAAGAGTGTACTAATATTGAAATCCTGAAGGACACACTGAAAAAGAGACTTCTTAATTACATGATGCTTGATTTGGTAAATCAGAGAACAATATGCTATGTTGTGCTGAACTTTTTCTCCTCTCCTCTTGCATATGCACACCTTCACTTAACTATCCCAGGTTCTGTTTTGGGTCATTTAAAATGAAATCTAATTTTCATTCGAGTGTAGTTGGTTCAAGCCATATTAAAATTATGTCATCCCTTACTATGTAAAGAGATAAAAATAAGAAAATTAGGAATAAGAATTACCATGTTAGATATATGATAATTTAAATAAATGTTAATGTACATACAGTATATGATATCAGTGTCTACCAAAAAATCATTCTGTAAGGGAAAAAGTTGAAATTTTGTTGACTTTTCATAGAATCACAGAATTGTTAAGATTGAAAAAGGCGTCTATGACCATGGAGTCCAACTGTTAACCCAGCACTGACAAGTCCATCCTTAGACCATGAGCCTAAGTGGCACATCTACATGTCTCTTAAATAACTCTGGTGATGATGATCCCACCACTTCCCTGGACAGCCTGTTCCAGTGCTTTGCAACCCTCTAAGTGAAGGAATTGTTCCTAATATCCAATCTAAACTTTCCCTGGCGTAACTTTAGGCCATTTCCTCGTGTCCTGTTTCTTGTTACTTGGGAGAAGAGACTGACCCCCACCCGACTACAACCTCCTTTCAGGCAAGAAGATCCCCCCAGAGCCTCCTTTTCTCCAGGTTAAACAACCCCACCTGCATCCTGTTAGTCTCTTCCCATGTGATCCAGACCCTTCCCCAGCTCCACTGCCCTTCTCTGGACATGCTCCAGCACCTCAATGTCTTTCTTGCAGTGAGGGGCCCAAAACTGGACACAGGATTCAAAGTGTGGCCTCACCAGTGCCCAGTACAGGGGAACAATCACTGTCCTGGTCCTGCTGACCACACTATCCTTGATCCAAGACAGGCTACCATTGGTCTTCTTGGCCACCTGGGCTCACTCCTGGCTCATGTTCAGCTGCTGTCGACCAGCACTCTCAGGTCCCTTTCTGCCAGGCAGGTTTCCAGCCACTCTGCCCCCAGCCTGTAGGGTTGTTGTGACCTGTCACTTGGCCGTCTTGAACCTCATTCAATTATCTCATGCCATTGATCCAGCCTCTCTAGATCCCTCTGTAGACCCTTCCTACCCTCCAGCAGAGCAACACTCCTGCCCAACTCAGTGCTGACAAACTGACAGAGGGGGCACTTGTTCTCCTTGTCCACATCATTGATAAAGATGTTAAACAGAACCGGTCCCAGTACTGAGCCTTGGTGAATGCCACTTGTGGCCGGCCACTAGCTGGATGTAACTCCAAGCACCATCACCCTGGACCTGGACATTCAGCCATTTTTTTACCCATGAAACGTATTTTTTTACCTGTCCGAGGCATGACCAGTAGTTTCTCCAGCAGAATAACATGGGAAATAGTGGCAAAGGTGTTACTAAAGTCCAGGTAGGCACATCTACAACCTTCCCCTCATCCACTAAGAGGATCCCCTTGTCACAGAAGGAGAGCAGTTGCTCAAGCAGGAGTTTTTCATGTTCTTGACAGCAAATATCATGAACAATACTGGTCATGTAAGTGACTTTCATATTAATCTGTTTATTGAGGCTGAAATACGTGGGCTAAACCGAAAGGGAGAAAAGTATGAACTGACAAGATTGATGCTAGACAGTTAAAGAATCAGACCTCTTTATTTGTATTTCTAATAAGTGGTTAATGAGTTAATGTTTCAATTTTCAGGATGAGAAAGGATGTATCTTTTTTTTTCAACATCTGGATGGCAAATTTTGCTCTGTGTCAGGTTTTATCACGATTGGTTCATGTTTTGCTTCCTGCGTATTTCTCACCTCCAGATATTTGGAATCTATTTCTCTCCAGAAAGCAAAAACTTAGAAGACATCAGAATCCATCATGCTTAACCTTTCATACAAGGTACTGAACATATGTTTTAAATCATGTTAAAAATGTTGACAGATATTTCAGTGAAATGCAATTTCCTTATTAAGAACCGCAGTTCATTTAGTTATTGGTTCTAGTGTACACCTAAATTTTCATCATCAGTTTCTGGAAATGTAATGCTTTTTCATGGTTTTGTATATTTGGAGAGTTAGCAGTGATTCCGAAGAAGCTCCCAACTTTGAAATGAGTGAACTAAAGACAGAGAGGAATATGTTGTGTGGTGTGTGTTCTGGGTAATCTACTGAGACAAAGAATAGAATAGAATAGAATAGAATAGAATAGAATAGAATAGAATGTTTCAGTTGGGAGGGACCTTCAACGATTGTGTAATCCAACTGCCCCTCACAACCTTCAGACAACCTTTAAATAATGAGGCTGACTATGGGACTTCATGCACAGAATGCAGAGTCTAAACGTAACATCCTGCAATTGTACCCCTGCGTGGAGCAGAGCAACAGGCTGTATTCATTTTGATTTGACACTACTTCACCACAGTCATCTGATTTTGCGTCACTTTAGAGAGTGATCAGTGAGGGTTTATGTCTTGCATTTGATAAAATTTTGATACAGCCTCACTGATATTTTAAAGTTCAGAATGACCTAGTTCCAAGAAATATATTTTTAATGCTGTGAAAAAAATAATATCAAAGACAAATGAGAGTTGTTATAAGTAGACTACATATTCCAGTTGAAAAACCAAGCCCTGCATGTTTCTTCTTAACCTTGCCATGAGACAGGTCTTAAGCAAGATGAATTAAAATATTTGAAAAAAATAAAATTTATCCAGAAGATCCAGAAGGCAGCCAACTGAAGAAGTATAAACCCTACTGTCAGCTGTTTCCCACCATCATTCTCTGCTTATACAGCTACATACATGGTAATGGAAAGGTAAGGTTGTCCTCCTTTCGCTGAAGACAACCCTTTGTAGGGCTTTGCTTCTCCTCTAATGATACACGCAAGTGCCCTATACAGAGCCTATGAGAAAAGAGGGAGTTTGGCTGATCATTACCAGCCTTTACTCATATTCCTTCTTCCCCTGCTCTCTCTTCCACCAATATTTCCTTACCTGCAGGCCAAGAAGAGATTTTCTGAAAGATCTAAATCAAAGGGAGCACAGTCACATCTGCAACACACATCTTTTCAGCCTCCACATCTTCCTTATAAAACTGGCAGAAGCCTCTCTTTTACATGTCCTCCTAAGACTTTTGCTACCTTTGAAATGTAGGTAATTAGCTAAACCTCCTGAAGTTCTTCATGGTCGTGAAACTTGTAATTAATGTTAAAAAAAGTCATCTTATGGAAGACATCACTATTTCATTTTCATTTCTTCACATCTTTAGAACAGAATTTTGACAATATCCACAGATTTCCTGTCCTACTCCTTTCTCCCAAAGAGTTTCTGTAAGTGGGGAAACATTTTTGTTGAAGGAAATCACTAAAACCTCTTACTTTCCTCAAATGTTTTTAAAATTAGCCAAAGAAATACCTCTAAAAGAAAATAGCTTTTAACATCTTTCCAAGTTTGCTTTCCTCAGTACCTTAGTGTTTTAATGCATGTTACTGGCCGCATACCTCCAGTTCTGAAAAAACACCTTTGAAAGTAAACTGGATGTTGTCAAGAAACTGTTTCTCATGAAGTGCAGTCTTAATATAGCAATATAGATGTGATCTGGCAGAAATAGCAGCAGAAGACGTTTTCCAGGCTATGAAAATCTTCCTCGAAAAGCCACAGTAGAGCAGACCCCAAGCCACTTGGGTGCTTTGATCTCCTATCTCCTAATTCATCAAGTATGGATTTCTCTTAAACTGAACTATCAATAACTCAATAACTGAATTATTATATCAATAACTGAATTATTATATCAATAACTGAATATCATGAGTTTTTGTAAGATTTAACATTTCTGCTTTTGGAGATAACAGCAACCTGTTAGCAGCTCCATGCTTCTTTACAAATATTTCTTGTCAATCATATCTCTATTTTAATAAACTTCTAATGTTCAGTGTATTTTTATAATTTTAGGAATTCTCTAGAAGTTTATGAATGTCCAAAAGTGATGGTAATTTTTCAGTTCTGCAGTTTTGCCAGAACAATGCACCTTAAGTACAGGTGTATCACATAAACTGGGCAGCACTATCTCGGTTCTACTTGAAAAGTAAGGTAGTATTGACTGAGAAAGAAAAGAGCATGCAGTGCTGTCTTGGGGTGACTCTATCATGTGTATCCCCTATCATGCTCTATGCCCAAAAAGTAATATTGTGCCTTTTCTGTGCCTTTAAACTGAGCTTGAGGAAAAAAAAAAACAGACAAACTTTCCAAAGCAGCTTCTCAAGGACACAGAGATTACACTCCTCTGTGTTGTCTGACTGCAGAAGGCACGAAGGGAGGACCCTGCTTGCTTTTCCTTCAGCCAGCTGGATTTTTTCCCTCTTGGCGTGAGACGGAGAGCTGAATTTTGTTTCCTGGGACTTTGGTTTTTTTTCCCTTCTTCTCTTCTGAACTGTTTCAACAACATCAGAACACATCAGGAGAATTTTCTCCCCGAGGCCCGGGGATGGGCCCACACCCTCACCGACCAGCTCTGAGGAGGAGAGAGACCACACCTACAGAAGGACTCTGAAATCTTCCCAGGTTTCTCTCTATAGCGGGGGTTTTAATTCAGTATTTAGCATCATTATCCTTTTCCTGTGTGTTTGTTAAAATAAATAGTTTTTATCTCTTTCACTTTCCTTCGAGGAAAAATTTCCTTTTTTCCCGAACCCTGTGGGTGGAAGGGTGGTTGTAACCTGGTTTTCTCTCAGGGGCTATATTACTAGATTTTGGCCAAACCGGCACAAATACTTATCCCAAGAGAAGTGCACAGCAGAACATCTGCTACTGCAGCAACAAGTGTTTTGATGGACCTACCTAATCCTTCAGCTAAGACAGACCTGTTCTTTTTAAATGAAAAATGAAGAAGAAAGATCTTGAGGTAATAGAAATGTAGATGTTCTAGTCTGGTTTTTCTTTTATCACAATATACATAGACATGAGATGTTATCACATACAGCTGACAGAAGTGTTTCAAATGAAGAACAATAACTGTGCACAAGATAAATTAAATTATTTTTCTTTGTGTAGCTGTCATAGATATGTCACATGATTATTTTTTCTATGTCTGAGGATTGATTGCTGGTGAATTTCATAAGTAGAAACAATCTTAATTGCAAAATATTCCATCCCTTTCTTTATTTTCAAAGGAAACATGAATATAATTTTTTTTTATAACATTATGATTTCCAGGCACAATAAAAATAGAAAGAGAGAGGACACAAAGCCTTTCTTGTATTTTGCTGACAATAGCTAGCTCCTCAAAGCGCTTTGCAAGGCTGAGCGAATTAAAACTCATCAGACCAATGTGTTAAGCTCATAATATTTTCACTCCTGTATTACAGCTAGGGAAACTATGGAAAAAAGCTACCAAGCAGAACACATGAAACCCAGAAGAACCATTATCTGTTTCAACTTAATTGTGCATTTTACCTACTGTCCTGTGTTTTTCAGGCAGTTTCCTCAGTTGTGCAAAGAATACACAAGTTTTCCTTGCAAAACTGGAAAACGCAGAGGGAAATGTTCAGGTTGCCACTCTCAGATGTCTTATAAATTGTATTGTCCCTTCACAAAAATGCCAGACTTGTTCTGCCAAACATCTTTGCCCCCATTATTCTGACATAATACAACATTCCTTTTGACAGCTTTAAGAGCAGGCACAAGGTAGGAGGGCATGAGTTAGACAATGGCATAAAATTAACTGGAGAGTCAGACAGAGATCATCATCAGAAGGGACTAAAGATGGAAACATTTTATGTAAAACTGTTCTCCATTATATATTAGATCTATTTGCAATATTTTATGTGTCTTGGAGTCATTTTATGATAATACTGTATTCCCCTATCGTCTCCTCTATGCCCAGAAATGGGTCCCACAGCTTTAAGCTGGGTCTGAGGAAAGTGGAGGGGGGAAGCCAGGCGAATTCTTCAGCGCGTTTTGTGTTCAGGGACTCACACACACTCTCCCGTACTGCTCGGCTCTGCTTGCAGGGCGATACAGTTTCTTTTGCTGCTTCTAGCCAGCTTGTGAGCTAGGGTGAAAAATTTTTCCAGTACTGTATACCGAAATCCTCGGGTAACTTCTTCTTTTTCTGGAACTGTTTGGCTTAGCTGTGATCCAAGAGCCAGATGACTGGACACTGCAGACCAGCAGGTAGGCCGCAGGGATTCTGCATCTGGGCCTGGACCTTGGGAGAAGCCAAGCTACAGAGAGAACTCTAAAACCACCATCTTTCTCCGCATCGAGGAGGTTTAATATCTTAAAAGTTATTCATTTTGTCCCCATGCCCTGTGGGCACTCTGCTTGTTAAATAAATAGTTATTTTCTCTTTCATCCAAGAAGTTCCTTTTGCGTCAGTGGGGGAGAGAGTGCCAAAATCTGTCTTTAGAAGAGATGTTCCTTTCAGAGCATTTCCACCTAAACTTGTCTCAAACTGAGACAATTATATTGACTCCAACTTCTGCATGATTCCCTAATTCTGAAGGGGAGAGTTAACTGCCTTACATTTCAAGGCTGCCATTTCAGCACCCTTGAGGAAAGGAGTTGCTGCTGAGCCACGTAGTGACTACCAACACCATCTGCCTGCAGGGAAGGCCTGCCTAGGACATGCGGGGCTGGTCCCTTCAGGTGATGTGATAACATCTTTGCCTCCTCACTCTAAAAATTCTAAGAGCTGTTTCCTATGTGAAATTAGGACCTTTCCAAGAGGCAGAAGGAGAGTGAAGGGATTAAAGCAGAGGAAAGAATATCTGACAAATCCATCTTCTAACCAGGTGCACTGCTGAGTTCCTGAAGAGAACATATTATCTAGATTCATTGGATTTACGTGAAAGACATTACCAGAAAGGATCTTTCCTTTTTTCCCTTTCATTGCTTTGAGGATGATTAACAGTGCCTGTACTTTCACTGCTGCACCTGCAGGTAGTGAAGAGATGTATTCACAACAGCAAGCAATTTCACAGCATGAGCACTCAGAAACATTATTTATTACTACCGTTCCAGCTAAAAAGTCTGAGACTGCAAAATAGTAACACATACAAGATCTCATCACTCATCTGTAATTTGCATTTTTCATGGATACAAACCTGGCTGGCTAATTGGGAAGTCATTTGACTTGAGACTTTATATACTTTTACCTTATGATGGATTCAGCATGAAGAGAATATATTGTGTTTTCATTACTTAGAGCCAGGAGCAATTTTCAGCTGTGTGTTTTCTAGTTTCAAACAAGAGAAAAGATTTATCTGCAAGAGTAACAGATTGGCCTGTCTAATTCAGCATACTTCCAGCAGTTGCCACCAATGCAGCAGCTGTTGCTGAGAGTGTGCCCTTTCCTGACGATTTTACCAAAGAATGCACAGTTATACAAAAACAGGCAGTGGTAGTAGAGCAGGGCAAATTCCCCTTTGTTCAGGGAGCGCAGGGGATGAGCATCGCAATGAAAGAAATCAAACCTCCCTCCATTTGTTGTGTTTTCTATGGTCAAGGTGAAGGAAAGAAGACTAAAACTTGAATGTAGAAAGATGGTTAATTTCTAAAACATGCCGTAGACAATCCAGAAATACAGAGTGAATGTTACCCATCTTTCTGTGTGTCATTGTATACCAATACCCAGTATGGGCCTGGTAAAGGCCCAGCTAAAGGCACCAAGCTTGCTTGTAGTTTGTTGATGATGAAGTGCAGAGAAAGGTCTTCAAATGTAGATAGACGGTCACAAGTCTAAAAAGCTGGAAATAATCAGCATCCCTCACCTTGCTCTGATGCAGCTGTCAAGCAAAAGCATCCTATGTTTCTAAAAAGGAGTGATGCACGGGCACAAAAAGAAATGTCCTGTGGCTTTCCTGGACAGCTTTCTTCTTGGAAAGCTTACTTGGAAAACTACTTTAGTCAAGGTTAGTCTTGCATGGTCTAAGGATATATATGGATACTGAAAAGCCAAGGCAGCCATCTGTGTTTAGATTATAAATATACCTGTAAACTTTTGTTAATGTTCCTTACTTATTGTGTACAGGAGAAAATATTATTTATTCTACTAGAAAATACATAATGAAAAAACATTTCTATGTTCACGTCGCTGTGTATCACGTTTAAAACGACTAATAAAGTAGACTAATAAAGTAGATATTTTAGGGTCAGGTACAAGGAGTACAACTTACAACTAGCTGCTGGCTGTATAATATGTTGCATTCAAGGCATAGCCTGATAGAAAAATAGATTTCATGGAGGTGTGTTTACACCCACACCGTGTTCCTTTGGTATAGTCCCTCTTCTCAGGTACTGCAGGAGCTCTGCACATATTTCTGACGTGACTCAGAAGAGAGAGTTCTGCTTCTTTTAATGCTGCCCAGGAGTTCAATCTGTCCATAAACCAAATCTCCTCAGTGGTGGGTTTGGGTGTATCCCATATACTCAGCACAACAAAATGGTTTGTGCACGCTCCAGTAGTGCAATGGCAATAGGGAGACATAACTTGAGCAAGTTGTTGTAGAAGTGCAGTGACACATTAAGGATTTTTGGCTCCATCATTTCATCACCTCGTTATATAAAGTGGTAAAATATACAATCTTTGAAACTGGGATGAAAAGGGGGAAAAAAGAGAAAGAGTATTCCTTTTAAGGCGGGACATTCCTGAGCGCCAGAGTAGTTGAAGCACATTACAAACAAAAGCAGAGCGCCCTCGTGTGGCTCCTGGGACAAGTGGGATACGTACAGGAAAGTTTTGTGTTGTCATGGGAATATTCTGCAATTAGGGTCTTCTGTATGGGCAGAGATTTCTGTTTACTAATTCCATCATTTTTGAGGGAATTTGAAAAAGCTGTTCTGGTAAGCGTAAGGAAGCTTATTTTAAATGTACACACTCCGAAGCGTTTTACTTCCTTCCAGTTTGGCAGTACTATACTATGTTATTTTTCACGTCTGCGAGAATTTCCTTTAAAAAATGCAAAGACTGTTAGTCTAGTTACTATTTTTTTTCTTCTTTCTGCATGCTATTAAATTTTATTTTATAAATTTAGTTAACTGTATTGCAAATTTTCCAAAAGACTCTTGTGTTTTCCTTTTGACATTTACTCTTTTTTTTCTCTCTCCACAAAAATGTATTTGACATATTTAATTTCACAACTGAGTTTAATCTGTGGAGCTGGAAAAAAGAAGATCTTATACAAAACTGATAATGTTGAATATACTTAAAAAAAATTATATTGCCATATTCCCAACTGAATAAAACCTCAGTTTCATGAATATGTGGTTTATTTATAGGATTAGGAAAAAAAAATCAAATTTGCAGAAAAATACAGTGCAAGAAAGAGCCAAGATTAGTGAAGAACTGTGTTTCTGTATGTTGTTTCTTTAATTTTCGGACATCTGGTTTGAGTCTGTATGTTTTATATTAAGAAATAAACGTTAATTTACTGTTTTTACTAGCGATTTAACCTGATTCAACAGGTGAATTGTCGTGTGTTTCTACAATTGCCACCATATTTCTGAATATACAGACATTCAGCATTAGAATCCATTTCTTCAACAGTTGGAACAGAAGCCCTAGTACAGTAAGAGAAATCAAACTACACAACCCTTTCTTTTTTTTTTCCTACACATTCAAATGGACACAAAATAATGGAAACTGATCTTCCTTTGCTAAAAAATATCACGGAACACTCAGTTCTACAAATGAATCATTATCTGTACAACGACGCAGGATAAATGGACCTATTTCATTAACTGGTTAGATTAAATATAAACTAATATTTATCTCAGTGTTCATCAAGAAGTGTGAGTCTTTTATCAACGTTTAAGTACAGTATATAAGATGTTATTTTATATGCTATTTGAGAAGATATTTTAATGCAAGTCAATCACTTTCAGTGTTGGCATCCTCAATCAATTAACATGTGAAATAGTCCTAAGTATAACAATGATTTCACTCGGCCAACAGATGAGAAAGGAAAAATGATGGGAAAAAAAATAGAACTATTCTCATCCTCCTATGAATTCCTGCTCAGAAATTGCAATAAAATTTACTGTTTTATCAAGGCTTGCTGGAACTTATTTTCAAAGAGTCACCAGCAAGCCAAGCCATCAATTTTTCTGTGTCATATGGAGACAACATGGGAACTGAAAACTGCATTCAGCTGTTTTGCTTTTTGGGAGAATATGGCAGGATTAAGCAGTCACCATTTACCACACAATTTCTGTTGCTCATTGTATACTATATCATGCAGTGTCTGTGTCTGCTCCGAGTTTTTACAAATTCTAATTTTTTTTCATTGTATTAATAGAAATGTGCATGTCCAGGGCAGTAGGCACCACTGAACAGACGTGTGCATACCTGTGCACATGCAGGGAAAGAAATTGCTCTCAGCTAGCATTGCCAGGTACGTATCTTTCCAATCATCACTATTATGTGTAAATATTTAGTAATGCAGTTGGTTGTAGTTTGGTTTTTTTTTATATTTCTGCATTCTAATACCAGTCTTTAAGTGAATACATTCACTTTTGCAAAACTAGCATTTTTTTTTAAGCGAAACATTGGAAAAAATTGAACTGTAACATTTTCTGTATGAAAGATTTAATATGTTAAAGGGCTATGTTTTGATCAACAGAGGGCACTCTATGGTTTTCAATGGAGCCTAATAGAAGCTTAAAAGGGTTCAGTAAGAGATGACTGAGTGTGGTTTTCAAAGAGCCTTTAGTACTGGTCAATCTATAATTTATTGGAAATGCTACTGATTTCCACAATAACATAGAGTAAAGGAATGAAAGAGAACCCCATCATTTGATAAAGTCAGATACTAGGATTAAGGCTGCGATGTACACAGTCAACACTTAGTTACATCTTCAAAATTGGAAATTATGTGCAAAAGTTGTAACACACTCTGAGTCAGAAGTGTACTTATCCAATAATGCAGTAATGATGTGTTTTACCCATGCTTTTTGTTTAAAAATGACAACTTTGAATATCATACATGTTAACAGGTCAGGCCCCACTGCTGTTCCATACAGGATATTTCTTCCAGTTCATAAACAGGCTAGTTTCCTGATGCCAGCCTACCTTGTGCTATCAGCTTTGCTGACCACTTTTACTTCTGTTGCTCATTTATTTTCAAATAAAATAATTGCATTTAGAATTAGAACCTAAAGGGGAATTTTGTTAGAGCAAACTGGGTATTTTAGCCTGTCTGCCTAGAATGCATAAAAATAAAGCAATAAAGATATAGAACAAAATGATTCATTGATACCATGTAAAACTTCAGAAATTACTTTAACTGAGATTTTCATATAGAAGCCAAATTATGAGAACTTGACAGGAGTGCTGCAGGCAGAACTATCATACATTAAGGTAGCGTGCATGTATTTCTATAAAGTAGACTCATTCTGCTTAAAACCCTAAAACTCACATTGGGAAAGCAATGATACCTGCCCACCCTGGAGAACACAGGAGTTGAGCACTGACACAGCTTTAAGTAGGCGCGTGTTTCTCATTAACAAACCTTCAAGCATGTGATCTGTGTGTAAAGGTGGGGCAGTACAGGCATCTCCAGCTAGAGAGAAGATGCTAAAAGTTAAAGCAGAGACAAGTGCAGGAAGTCCTCATGTTATCCATTCCTCCTACAGTAACCCTCCCGAGAATTACTGTATAACATGTGCCAGTAATCACAGACAGTAGGAGAGCCAGTGAAGAACTAGCCAAAGTTTAGAGGGCAAATTCTTATCTCTTTGCTGTGCCTGTGAGCGTGCAATGAATTGAGGGAGGCAGCTGGAAGTGTGTGTCAGTCAGAGCCCAGCTCTCACAAGGAACGAGGATTCCTTTATCGCAAAGCCGGCGCATAGAAATTAAAAGCTGTTTTCCTTGCCTTAACACTTACATTTGCCAACAGCTGTTTCAACATTTATAAACACAATTCCCACTGGCTGCCAAATTACCATAAATTCATTTCTGCATATTTTTGAGTACTAGGCATAAAAATAATTACGTCTGATTAAATCCATTTATGCTTTCACACCTTTCATATGTATACTAGATATGAATTGTTGCAATATATTATATCTAAACAAAAATTTCATTATGACTTCGAGGCAGGTTATCTTCAGAAGGTTACGAAGCAATAATTTATTAGGTATGGTCAGGTCATGGTATTTCAGTTTCATTCCAGCTAGAGTACACAGTATCTGGTAAGTGACAGCACAACTCGGGGCAGCAGCATGCTCTAGGAGATTCACGTGTTCTTTCTGTGTTCAGCTTCATTTAAGTGAACTCTTTTAATGTTATAGATACCTAAAAAAATTCTGTTTATAGGAGAAGGAGACCTTCAGAGTGCTGCTACAAAATGCTGCTTCTGTACTGGGTGTGTTTTCTCCCCCTGGAAATTTAAACTGTGGCTAGTGTTGCTGAACAGTGTTCCTGCAGGAAAATGTGCGTTTGACTTGTTCAAGTATGAAGTGTGTGTGATGCTGGCAGGCACCGTGCTTGAGAGTGTGGAGCTACAGAGACCGAGTTTGCTTCTTCCTGCTGAGCAGGAGATGCCTTTCATCACATAATGTTTAACCTTACGCGTTCTGCCGGAGTCCTGGCTAACACTTCATTTTAAGTGTGCCAGCATTATTAATTCATTTGGTATTCACTGTAATAACACTGATCATAATTAACTCATTCTGTAGCCTTGTGAGTGTTTTAAGTGCTCACATGGAATTCCGCTGCAATTCAGCATTAATTAAGGTACCACCTAATTTTCGCAGAGAAACAAGAGCGTGTGATCTGTCTCATGAGGTAACTCCCTTAACATCTCAGAGCGGTCCAAATATTTGGAGTGTATGGATCCTGTGAACATGTTGGATATATTCCCTCTCTGAGGAAAATTGTGTATACCATGTGGATAAATTATGAAAGAACAATATTACCTAACATGCAAGGCACACGTGCCTATTCTGTATGGAGAGTATATTGCAGTGCATTTAATACCGATAAACACATTTCCACTTTATAAAATATGAAAAGAGCCAAGCTGCTTTCCAAGAACTTGAAAGAAAAGCTATAAAAGGAATATCTTTAAATTTAAAAAATGCTCTGCTTTTAATTTCATAAAACTATAGCCCATATGTACGTATCAATATACAGCAGCTGAAGCAATCATATTATATCAAATGTCATGTATTAGTTTAACCAAACTGCTTGCTGCAAAGATATTGTGAACTAAATTATCTCCTTTAATTGAAAATAGGCATAAAATTGTTATGCTTTTTTAAAGTACCTTGTAAATCTGAAAATTAGTACACTGTAAAGTAAAAATACATGCTCCATTTCATAGCAACTTAGTAAAGTACAGATACAGCAACATGATTTCAATGCATCCTTTAAACTAATATTTTCAGGGATGATTAACTTTGTTGGAGAAAAGTATTCTAGGCAAAAACTGGGTGGGTAAGGGCTCAGCCTGAAAGCTGATTTTCTCTGCTACAATTTCTTGAAAATTCTTTCAAAATTACTCACTTTTGTTCATTTTCAAATGATGGAGAGGGCAGATTTATGTAAAGTATAACTATACATTGTGTGCTCACACAAAACCAGATAATTATCAACAAATATTTATCTTGTGTTTTATCTTGTTTGATATTCCTTGACTTGTGTGTCAATTTTTCATTTTGCTGTGCTAAACCCCACCTTGATAACAAAAGGGAAGTTTGAAAACTGAAAGCAATGCCATAGGATTTAGGCTGTTGCCTCATGTTTAAATCAAATTCATTAAACTATCAGTCCACGAAGTCCTCTGAATGAATTTCTCTTGGTCTACATAAAGGAATCAAGGGAACAAAAAATAAACAGAATTCAGCCATTAAATGTCTTAAAATAGTATTGATTTCTTTTACAGTCCAAACCTGTGTCGTGGAACACTCTCACCATTGGAAATCAATGGCAAAATTTTAATTGACTTCCACAGAGCTAGCATATCATCTATGAAATTTAAGATTGAGGCTGTGCTTTATTTTTTAACCCACTGCACTGCAAACTGAAGCTAGCATAGTGGTCTACTGTTCTTTAATAAGTAACTATGTTTCTCATTAATAAAAATGTGTTATATAGTAAGTGGAAAAGAATCCCAATATTCTATACTATATTAATTAGTGAGACAACAAATATGAGGTATTTAGGCAGAGCATACTGAGGTTCAAGATTGCTTCCTAGAACTCACAGTATCTTAAATTTCAGTATGAAAGACATTTTTTTTTTGAACAAAGAAATGCTGAGGAAATATATTCTTACTTTAGAAAAAACCCGTAATATTTGATTTATAACTTCTCAGGTTGTAGATCTGTCACACTGGCTACTTTGTAGGGTGACGTCCTGCAGAGAGTGCAGCCGAAGGTGTTTAGGTGCCCGTTAGTGAGTTTTTCGGAAATATTAAGGGCAAGCCCTGAATGCAGCTCCTTAACCTGAACAAGTGTGCCTTCCACTCTATGTTTTCTATTTCTAGAGTTTAGGGTCTTCATTTTCTAGAAGCACTACAATTCATGCCTCATAATCTTGCTGGATTATGTTGTCACAATTTATTTAGGCAACAACCCCCTAAGAGGGAAATTCATTTTGAGAGCCTTGCTGTTGCAATAGACACTTTTTACTTTGTCTGGTGACTGTCACCTCTTAATTACTCCCAGAGCAAGAGCTTTGAAAACCCATTTGACTGAGACAATAGTACAGTTATTTAATTTATTCTTGAATTTCTGTAGTGTTTCTTATGTGGAAGGAGAGGTGGATCTTGAGTCATGCAGCTCAACTCTCAGTTTGACCTTCCCAAGGGCCATTTGTAGCCTCATCACATGGAGCTTAATCTAGTCACTGCCTTGCAAATGCTCCAGGTGCAATTTCCATTTTTTTTTTTTTGTGTTTTCTTATTATTTTGGTGAGAAAATTAATTTCCTTTCTCTCAAAGTTCTCTAACATGAAAAAATGTGAAGTATTTTGTCAGTCTCAAAAAGATTTGAGGAGACACAACAGTCATCCAGATGCTCCTTCTCCATGTGTTTTCTGTCATGCAGTGATATAGCAAAAAGTAGCAGAGGCGCATTAGGTATCACTCCTTTTGCTCCTTGCTTATGAAAAGTAAGATGCAATAAGAATTAGTTAGACTATGTGTTTTGGAAAACATGACAGAGGTACTGATGCCAATAAAAAAAACTTGTAGTTGAGACAGAATTAGATAATGCAATCAAAAAATGGTATTTTCTCTTAATACTCTGAAATAGATTAATAAGTGAAAGCATATGATAACTGGTATGAAAAGGATAAATAGAATTAGAAGGAATACCACAGAACTGATTAACCCTGCAAAAATCTCCTACTAAGGTAGTGTTTACTATAGTGGGTTAGTCCCATGTTAATGAAACATTTAATTATAATGTTTACAACCTCAGTATCAACACAAAAGGGACATTCTTTCAAATTAAATAGAAGGAACATGAATACAACATTGTCACATGTTTTTACTTCATTTCTGACTTGATTTTCTCTTCGCTAGTAGAAAGAACTAATTTTTCTCCCAAGTAGGTATAATAATTTTTTAATTGTAATAATAATTAAAATAGTGATAATAATAAAAAAATGATGATGCAGACTAGGACTCAAACTTATCCAGAGCATGAGCTACCACATCATGTAAGTGGTATCTCAGAAGTTTTTTAAATCATTGAGAAGTCACCTCAATTAGATTATGCTAATTGTCAGTAACCTATAGGTTGTAACAGATATTAATAGATCATAGTAGATTTAAATCAGATTATGAAGTAATAAAATATAGACCAAAAAAATTGCTTTTGCATACCTTGCTTCTATGCACAATTTAAATAAATTGATCTCTAAATCAAAAGGAAAATACTATTTAAAATAGATATAATCCTTGAAGAAACCAAGCTAGTAACTGAATATACATAACAGTCTCTATCTCACGGATAACCTTTAGCAGTCATAAAGCTTTCTCAATTCCTTTTGAATTAACCACACGACATCTGAGTTCAGGATGGTGGCATATATAGGCAACACCTCTATCGCTCCTGCCTGCCTTAGCATCTGGTCTCCTCATCCACGTCAGCTGAAGCAGGTCTCAGAAGTCAGATCCTGGCAGATTAGGAAGGATGTCTTGGCACTGCAGCATTTAAGTGTGTCACTTTGCATTCAGATGCACACATATTTCCTATAGGGCAGTGAATTTGGGCTCCATAAGGACCCACAGGAAGATGAATTCTTTGCCTGTGTGTGACTTTCAAGAGCCTAAGGCTATTCAGACATCACTGAGAAGTGACGCACAATATTTTTAGCCTTAAAAAACCCCAAATAAAGTACTGTTAGATCTTTATCACATTTTCTTTCAAAACAAAAAAACTGGTGAGTGAAACACAGAACAGAGAAAAATGGTGGAACTGTCAGAGAATTGTCAAGTAGCTGATGTTGGAAGAGGTCTCTGAAGATCGTCTGGGCCAATCTCCTTCTCGGAGCAGGGGCTGCTCCAGCAGGCTGTTTAGGAAGACAAAACAGCAGTTATGGGCATAAGGGTAGTAGGTTTTCATGACCATCCCCTCAGCTGCTTTATGACATCAGGCTACTTATTCGCTACTCTCTATCTCAGAGATCCCATCTGTGACAGAAAGATATTAACTTCTAGCACAATTCCTAAACTTTCCCATACTTTCTAGAAAAACTCCTTTCCCATAGCAGTGGGACATTCTTCTAAGATTTTTTAAAAAGCTGCTTAAAGACTTTTAAGACTACCTAAAGCACTTGCATGCCATACTTCAACAATGTCGTAACTGCTGTCTTCACAGAGTGTGTCAATATAAATCCATCTATCCATCATGACTGGAGGAGACTTGAACACATCCTGCTGTCTTCCTGCAACCAGTTGCAGTGTTAAGCATAGGGAAGCAGATAACCTGCAAGAACTGGAACTTCTTTGATGGATGTTGTGAGCAACACTTCAAAAGCAGTGCTGTCAGCCAACATTCATGATAAGCCCACAGTAATTACCCATTTAAGTACCAATCAAAAAGTAAGGGGAGATAATTCCCATTGAACACTTCCAACATGCCCTGTGTCCTAGAAGAATGTGCCTTAATTTACACTGAAACTCATTTGAAAAAAACCCAAAAACTTAAACCCCAACCCAAACGCTAAAAACAAAACCAAAACCAATATCAAAAAATATTTAAGGTTACATACATCCACTTCAGAAAAGACTTCAGACATGTAATGCCAGTGTTGAAGTTTCAGCTCCCTAGGAATGCAAGGCCAACACTCGGAAAAAATCCTAATGTTTTTCAAATGCCACTCATTATGAAAGTTCTCAGAACTGGGGTAATAAGCGTGAGTACTTTCCAAGGCTGTGCAGTCAGGGTGTGTTACACTGACTCTGCAGCTGGGGTTTCTGCTTATATAGCAGATTTCCTCACTGTCTTCATTTAGTGAGCCTTTACCTGCCAATGACTCCAGAGCAAATTCCTTTGGAGCAAATTCCTGTGGCATGCAGACCACAGGACTAGACTTGAGCATGTCAGAGGTGGAAAAAACCCTGAACTGTAAATAATGAGACCTTCACATCCTCTGCACGAGCCGTTCCACTCCAAGTAGCCACTCTTCTTGGCCCCACACTCCTCATTGTGGGTACAGCCCACAGGCACTATCTCCATTAATACTGTTTCCAAGAGGGAGTGAATTAAGTTGATTTATGGTACAATAATTTCTTGCATCGTCTCTTCAAACTGCTGCATAGAATCAGAACAGGAATTGAGTTAAAGCCCTTGTAGGTAGTCCTTCTACTTTTCCCACCACTTCAGCTGTGACCCCAGTGGATGAGTAAGCTTAGAGATAGCAGTGTTCCAGATGCCATTTATTCTGAGGATTTGTTATTGAAGAAAACTTAGTATCTGTATAATCCTTATGCTGTTAAGAGACCAGGAGGGAAATGTGATTTTTCTTTCCTGAAAATTAATATGAAATTAAAAAAGGGGAAAGTGAAATGAATGGTAAACTGCCCCATCACTCATCATTCCCCCTGCCTTCCCCACACACCCCGCCTCAGAAAAAAGGAAAAAAAATACTATAGGACAAGCCTGAAAGAAGTTTAGAAAACAAATTAATCATTTTTGGGTTAGGCTGAAGCAGTGCTTATGCACACTAGGAAATAAATGTGATAAACAAGAGCTGGTTCTTCCTATATGTTGCCATTGATGACTACTTTATATTAAAATGTTTGTAAGATAGTCAGAGATCAGCCTTTCACAGGATCCAAATATGAAATTCAGCCAAACTCAATGACTAACTGACCCCTGTTAGTCATATGTCCTCTCTTCAGCAAATTACTGATAGATGCTTGTGGGAGGAATGTCAGACAAGATTACATATCAATACCATTAGTAACTGTGGATCGTCTTTCTTATTCCATGGTTAGATAAGAAATGCTTTGTCATTTTCAGGAGTCATGCAGAAGTGAATTTCATATTCATTTACACTTCTTAGCAGAGGTAACATGGCAAGTAGCAAATGGATCATCCTTTCAGCTGTGAGCCTCTGAGGGTTCATTTATAAGAATTCGTGCAATCAAGCATGCAGTCAGAAAAACACCTCCTATTCCTATTCTGGTCTCATACGAACTTAAATACTGCCCCGACTCTAGGTCTGAATGTGTGTGCATATATATATACATACATATATATATATACACAAGCATGAATTCTTCATCTTTATTATATTCCCTGTTTTTCTTTCTATGTCATTCTGAACTCTCTATTATTAATTAAGCCCTTTGGTATCTCCCAGCAAAGGATGAGCAGGAGCTTGAAAGTTCCCTGTTGCCATTTAGCAGGACTCCTCCATCATAGCTGTCTAAATGTCTTTGGATGTTTAAAGATGCTATGAAGTACCCACTGGGATCTTTAGACATGACTCAGTGCCACCAAAATGTGAGGAAATCACATGTTTAATCTACTTCAGATTTTTTTTAAATCACATTCAACATATATCTCTGTTTAACCATCAGAACAGCTTTGTGTACGCTTACACATTGCTCCCAAGTGCCTAGCACTGGCTATGCCTACTGCTTACTGCCCTTTCAATATCATCTTGAAAAATACGACATTGAAAACCAAGTAGTCTTTCTGTTAGTAATATTAAGGTTCATGAGACTTCAATTTTTATATTCTGTAATTTCAAAATCTGAGAGTATATTGCAATGTGTTTTCCTGTCTTGTTCTTTAAAAAGATGAAACATATCTTACATTACTACTGTTACAATTGACTGTCTCCTTTACAGATATGAAAGAATGGGTTGAAATACCCATCAATAAGAAAATAGTTTAAAAATATAGTTAAGTACAATGTAGCAATAACAACAACTAGCAGATGCAGTAGTCAAGGATTCAACTAAATCGGTGTATGGTGCTTCAGAAAAACAAGCATTTAAATCAGTTACACAGAGACAGAAAATAGGTTTATGCTTCTGAGATGGTAGCAGAAGAAATAAATAGATTTGATAGAAGAATAATTCAGAATGGTTAATGGGATGGTGAACTGAAAATAAACCAGAGTAAGAGGTTCTCCCCTCATAGGAAGCTTATGTGAGTGCTACAGAGCAGCAGGACTGAAGTGGTCCTTCAGAGGGGGAGATGGCCATGGAGTGAGTTTGAAAACAAGTCCTTCCTAGCATGTGGAGAAGCCATGGCTAGAGAATAATCTGCAGCATTTAGCCTAAAGCAATTATCAGGCCATAGCCCCTGGGATCAGGGACTAAGCCAGCTCTGGGACTGATGGCCAGTTACAAGTTGTTTCACAACCTGCCTGGAATCCATTGGTGGTGAACATTGATCTCCAGCCTCCTGAATGACTGCTGCTTTCTAAGTCTGTGAGTTCCTGCATTAGGCAGGGAGCTAAAGCTAGAGGTGCCAGCAGGTTTCCATAACTGCTCCTGGCTGGGAAGAGCAGTCTGAAGTTCCCAGAGCCCTTCTTGGGAGCAGCCAGCTCAGTAGCAATAAACTTCTGCCTCCAAATTTGTCAGAGCAGAGGGCAATGGCTCTCAAACCCATTCATTGCTCAGACTAAGGTCAGCACCTCCTTCCACACAAATCAAGATCAGATATTATTCCTAGTTCTCTCACTCCGAGAGGGGACCCTACACCTGGGACCAGTTTTCTTATTTAAACCAAACACGGAAAACTGACTTACTAAAAAGGTAATTTGTTTCCTTCCTGACTGCAGCAGAGACTGAGTTACGTTATATTTGTAAGAGAGAATCTGGAGAGAAGCTGTTTTTTGACAACCACCATGCATTTCAGTCCTGACTTTGTCTTTTAATCATACTGGGCCTAATTTTACATGTGACTCTGTGCAAGTGCTGAAGCATAAGCACATTACCCCAGCTGGGATGTCAAAGGGGGATCATACTTCCAAGCAGATGCAAGACTTTTTGGAGGGATCCCTTTCATTAGTGTCTGCAAGGCAGGTATCTCTCCTGTATCAGGCTCAGTGATGCTGCTTGTGGTTCTCAACACATGCAGCCAGCCAGCAGTGGAGAGCTGGGGCTTGAGCTGCTCGTAGTGTCTCTCACTTGTAGAATGATGACACTAAGAGTTCTTACCTTTACCTATCTGTGCCACACAGTTACTGATTTACCAAATGGGCCATAGAAAGGTTTGGGATAGTTTGCATATGTTAATGCTGACTAATGTTTTACTGCTGCGTTTATTCCTGTAGGGTCTACTTCAGCAAATCTGCAGTGCATAGTATTTTTCATTCACTTGAGATGAATATGCCTGGTAAACTTTTGAAATACCCCTTCACAAGGTAAAATAAAAGAATCTTTGTAGCCATCATTAAATTTCTTCACCACGATATTTATACTGCAATCAGAATAAAGCAAATGGGTGTTTTTGGCAGGAAAAAACCAGTCTTAAAAAGACACAGGGTATTGTTGTTTTCTTGCAAAGTATAAAATTCCTCAAAAATTACATGGTGTCACACAGCCTGCCATAGCTTATAAAAAAAATGATGCACTGCCTTTAGTTTTATTAGGAAAATTACACTACGTTAACTCTTTGTGTCTTTGAGGGCACATCTCTGCATTGCACAGTAAAGCTTCTTCCAGACAGATGCGTGCCATGTACATGGCTCAGAGTAACACTGTGTGGAGATATTCACTCTGGAAAGGTTGGCTCAGATCATTTCATCAGCACAGGCAAAACCTACAGCCAGGGGCTGGAAGCCAGACTGCTCCTGGCCTGGGAAGAAGAAAGCTCTGGATAATGGGAGACTTGCATGGGAACCTTGCTGTTGCTGCTGGAGAAACGAAGGCATGGCAGGAATGAGGGATGCTGCAAGGATGAAGCACGTCTTTGATGCCTTTCTCAGAAACATCAGCCAAATTACTTTTTTTTTGTGTCTGGCATAAGCAAAGTAGGCGACAGAGTAACTCTCAATGCAGCAGCAAACTGCTTGACTTGTCTGTGCTTAATCACTTGATTTACTAAAACCTGCCTGCAGCAGAACCCACTAACTCCAAACACAGGTCTTCCCAAAAAAAACATCCTTCTGGGGCTGATGTAGCCTGGCCAGTGCTTTCATAGGGATCTGTGCACCACACATCCTTGCGTAGGACAGATCTTGCCTGATACTCAAAAGCCATGCATTTTTAACCAAAGGCCCAAAGACCTCTTTGTGAGCTTGGCGTTCAAAATGGGAAGCCTGAAGCCAGCCTCCTAAGAAATTTTTTTGAAAAACTTGTCTTCTGAGAGTATGGGACCTTGATATCCCTAACACAACTAAAACCTCCTATGAGACAAAATTATGAGACAGCAAAGCAGACTAACTCTTAGAGATTTTATTGCATTAGTGAGCACTCTCTTGTAGGTATTTGCCAGTCTTTCAAATAGCTGAAGCATAAGGTCGGATGTTTTGTGGCTACACTGTCACAAAGCAATGATTTCCAATCTTTTTCACAAAACAGTTTAACTTTTTCAGGACAAAAAACCCCCCCTGTAGCCAGTATTTAGCTGGCCAAGTACCCATTCCCATATAAAAGACATTGGTGATCACTGCCTGTTTGAATTCCCATGCTGAAGGTGCCAAAAAGCATAGGTGAGAAGCCCATGGTGCTAATTTATTGTCCTATCTGTGACAAAGGACGGAGGAAAGCACAAATGAGGTGTTTCTGCTAAGAGCAAATGTGGTTGCAAGAATCAGTCCTACTTTGCACACAAAGGACAGAACTTCTGCTTAAAAGGCCATGTAGAAAATATTATCGGTTTGAGGATATAAAGGAAGTATTTTGTAAAGAGAAGCATGACGTCTGCATCAAATATTTTCTTTGAAGGTATCTCTTGTTGGCAGTGCTGGTAGATTCAAGTAGCATTAGCCGAAGTCTAATATTCACATCAAACGAGTGTGGGACAATAAACTCCTGTTTTGGGTGACTGAAGGTAGTATGGCATTGATATAGTCAGTATACACAGGGACAATTATTATAAATAAAGTATAGAGTAATGGGAAAGATCCCCAGGACCATGCCCTTGCTCCTCAGTGGAGCTCCCTTGCTCCACTGCTTGGGCAGTGGAATCCAAATCAGAGATAACAGGCACAAAATGTAGAATAACTGAGTGACCCTGGTGAGACTATCAGAAACAAACCATGTTATGGCAATGTTGTTCTCCAGTCTGTCAGTTTCACCATGCAACACCAAGACCTATTCCATACAGAAAACCTAAATAAAAAATATTTTTTAAAAATGCAGAACTTGATCAAAATATAAAGAGTCATAGATTCAAGGATTTCATGTCTGTCCTAACCAGCATATTGCAACATTTTTCACAGTTTCTCTCTGATTTCATAAACCCAGGGCTCACCGGCACTCCGTAAAAAAAGCTGAAAGACTAATGCCTTTGATTCAAGAGGCTTGTAAGGCAGGTCCCAAAATTTTTATATATGAAGAGCCAGAAAAAAAGTGCTGTTATACTTTAACATCATTCAATATCTAGTTTTAAATATTGAGTGACTGTATGCTAAAGGCAGAATTGAAAAAATATGATCAAAACCATATCTGTTTGTTAAATCTCTTTGTTAAGGACGTGCAGATAGGAACTCATCTGCTGACAGCAGGAACTTAGTCACCGAATATGAGAGACAATGAGTGCAGCAAATGCAAACAAATGTCTCCTCTAAGTCATTAGCTAAAGAGGTCATTTTAGAAAAAAATCTTTAAGTGTGTTATCAAGAAATCATTCATTTAAAATGAGCAGTTACTGGAAAATATCCAGTGAAAGGCAGAGTAATTCTCCTAGTTGTCAGAGACTCCTGGCTGTTCACACCAGCCTTCATTCTAGACCTCTTTTTAATATCTTTTCAAAGAAGATCTTCATAAGACTTCCAAAGCTCATGAAGATGACTGAAGTGTAATAGACTGATTTGCGGTTTGCCTCCAACTTTTCG
Organism: Rhagologus leucostigma; assembly: GCA_013397725.1. Lineage (NCBI taxonomy): Eukaryota > Metazoa > Chordata > Aves > Passeriformes > Rhagologus > Rhagologus leucostigma. Next base: position 913,021 of record VZTD01002143.1, read on the forward strand.
TCATTCAGGGGTTTCTCAGAATTCCTCTGTAATCTTTAGGTTCGGGGATCTGTTTTTCTCTCTTTGGCGTGTCTAAAGCCGGCTATCTAAGTCTGCCCTTGTCATCCTTAGCTCTTTTTATGGTTAAGCAGGAGTAAAAGGCAATTCCAGTGGGGATTTGCTCCACCCTAAGGAAAATGTTCAAGTTGTGTGAAATAAACCCCTTCTGTGGACACTGCTCCTCTTTATCTTCTCTAGCTTTAGATGAAACCAGGAATAACTGCTGTAGACTTCAGCATCTCTCTCTGAGACGTCTATGGTCAGATGAGATGAATCTCAGCTTGCAAGAGAAATATCTGTTCCAGTGCCAGATGGGTGGTGTCTGGAAAACATAACTAGGAACCAGAACACAAAACCTAGCTCCTAATGTTGGTATTCCAATACACTTCCTGACTGTTGCTTTTGACCAACATCTCTAATCCAATGTTTATTTTAGGATGTCCAATGTAGTCCATATCTGCTACATTGTTTTTCAACCTTCATATTGCAAACACCAAGAGATATCATCTTTTGTCAACCTGTAATACCCTGCTGCATAATTTTATTACCATTACATATAATAAAGCTCAAGAAACATATCCATGAACGAAAAGCATTTCAAATGTTTGCACGATTTTTGTCCCAACACTAAATTGTTGGGAATCATTGTGTTCTTTGATGTAGACTACCTGCCCAACAGAGACGGCTGGGAAAGGGATGATGCACGGAGCAGCTACATCAGCCTGTGTTTGTTTTCTTTCCATCAGCTCTTATGGCAACCAGAAAATGAGGTAGAGGATGGGCCCAGATACTCTTTAAAAAATCAAAGCATGAACAGAAGTAACAAAACTGTTTGAGAAAGGGAACCCTGGTCAAAATATAAAATAAACGCTGATTTTATTTATGTTTCTGCAGATCATGGCCAGGACAGAGATGGTGGGATGAATGCCCCACCAAAGCACACACAGTTGTACATACAGACAGCTTTGCAAAGTGGGAGAAGGTGATGCCTATGTCTGTGTCCTGGGTTCTCTCCTGCTTCAAATTCTTGCAGCTTATGAGTGTTTCTTATCAGTGACATTACCGAAACAAGCACTATAATTACTTCTTTGTATTAAAAAGCCATCATAATAAAGCCATATCTATATTACCTAAAAGCAGAATTGCCAATATTCCTTGTTGGCATGATGTCTGACGTCAAGTGGGGCAATAACAACACAGAAACAGAGGAAATAAAAAGCACCTTTTTTTTTTAATAAAGGATGGTGTACTAGAGTTGGGGAGATGCAAATGAAGGGAATACTTTTCTATTCAAGAAGAGCTGCTACACTACCAGCACATTTTTTGGCTGTACTTTTTGTGTTGCAGCCCATTACTGATTTGCCATGCCAGTTTCAAGAGAAAAGGGGGTTTTCTATGGGAGAACATGGCATGAGTGTGATACGTTTTCTGGGTACTCAAGACATTAACCTCTTCTCTAAATGTGGGGAAAAGAGCAAAATTCACACAAAGTGTCTGAATTAGAAACTACAATGTAGTGCAAGGGCAGCAGGACCTTTTCTACCTTTTGTGTAACAGAAAGAAATTACCTCAGACGAGACTCAACCTGCAATCCATGCGCAGGGAATCTTCACTCCAAAATCTGAACAGGTGGAGGCATCCAAAAAGAGACGGGACAGAACTGTGATTTTGGGCAGCCATGGCTTTCAAACCAATGTTTTATTAAGGATGACAGGCATCTCCCTCTAGTCTTTTTCTGGACACTTGCTTGAGTGCATTATTTTAGATTTACATCTGTTCTATATTTTAATATAAAAGAAATCTTTCACAATGGTGGCGGTGATTGTTTTTAAAAAAATGAAAGGATATGGTTAATATTAATGGTAAGTGTTAATAAATTTAGTCAACTCCTGTGCAATGGACATAATGCTCTTGGCATCTCTGCAAGAAACAAAGCAGAACAATTATGAGTCATCAAATGTATTTGTCAGAGGATTTTGTGTGGTAAAAAAAAGCCTGTTCATGTTAGCATAGTGCTGAAAGACAAGGAGTGAATTATAGCTTGGAAAGTGATGGGATAGATATAAAATCCAAGGGTCCAGAGGCCAACTGACTATATAGACTCAGCTGGAGACAGAAAATACATGTTATGTATTTTTTCAATGGATTCTTCCATTTATCCTGTTAAGAAGTAGTGACTCCCCAAATCAAATGTGAGTTAGGCTAGAATTTTAATCGTACTAGAAATGTTGCCACTGCAATTGGTGTTTGAAGCTCTCCTAACTGATAGTTATGCTATTTGTTCTACTGTGAATGCAGAGAACCAGCAACACAGAAACAGGAGCTGTGGGTAGCAGGACAGGCACAGCCACACTCTGTGAGAAGTGTATTGTTCCTGATGAAGTGGTACATACGTGTCCTCTTTTCATGGATGCTGGTGTCAAGGGGACTCCAGGACCCATTCTTATAACCTAGAGTTTACAACCAGCATTCTCATAAACCTTAAATTTCCTTTGTACTTTTGTCATTGCCCTGAGAGGTGTCTCCAGGGGTACAGGCAGGTAAGAATCTGTCTGTTGGCATTCTAATATTAGTGACTAGGACTAATTTAGAAAAGTTACACATTCTTTATGTTATAGCAGAAGAGGTTTATTACTCTCTTTTATATTTTTCTAGGAAAGAAACATGGCTGCAATTGGAGATCTATCTTTTTTTACAATGAAGACATGAAACAAGCAAAAAGCATAGTTTTATACGTACCTTCAAGGCTTGAATTTAAGACAACTAATGAAGAATTTGAAAACTCCTGCTCTGAGTTCCTTCAGACATGTAAATGTACAATGAATTGAACATGCTGCTGTGATGTAAATGGGATAATAGTAGCAGTTTATTAAAATGTATGGTTGTTGCTATTTTTTCTAATCCAGTGAATCTGATTTGCCATTCCCAAACATTTTATAGTACTTCCCAATTGTGCAAGAACCCAGGTGTTCTATGTAAGAACATCACCAAACTTGAATTCTCCCACTGTGATGGAGGTTGGATGCAACTGGACACTTCCAGTGAATGGCTGATGTGACAATAAGATGGGGGCTGCCACATCTCTCTAAGGGAACCTGGAGCCCTTTCAAAAGAGGGCTGGATGAAAAGTTCATGAAACAAGTCCCAAATAATTTGTCTTCATCTCTATGCATAGTAAACTGATATGAATTTCACCTTCTCCTTTGTAAACCTGCATGGACTCTGGAGCTCTTTCACTTGAGTGGTTGGATGGATGAGTGGTGTGGTGATCACAACAGCCAGAATTCACGAGTGTTGAGTTAACACTGTACTTTTGTATGCAGATTTCACTTCCTTCAATGGGAATACATGCCATGTAGTCAGATTCTGATTTTGCTTCTGTTTATGACAGGGTAAATTCACAGACCTAGAGGTATGCCTTGCTTAAAATCATGTCTGGCAAGAATATGGTTCTACTTGCATAAATTAGAATTTTAATAAAGATCAAAGCATTTTGTTTATAATATTCTCAAAGGTAAAGAAAACTCCAGCATGTTGAAATATATGCAGAGCAGCAATTGGATATATATATTTATAAGTAGTAAGGTGTTTCAATAGCAATTTTAATGCTAAAAAGGTAATGGTTTATTAGACTAATTTGGGTACTTTTCAGTACTTGAAATAACAGAATTTTTGGTTCAAATGACCAAACATGCACAAATAAGATACTTAAAAATTTATAACAGTTGGAAGAATACTAAACTTTCCGGTGCAAACACTTTACCTCAATGCAATACATAGGAAAGAAAGGTCAGCAACACCTAACTGTTTTTTCAAAGAAATAATACATACAAACATTCTGCACAATACTACAGTAGTAGCAGATGTGATGTTATCAGGGTTTGACAGCATTTTCACATAAATTATTGTGTAAGCACAGTTAATCATTATGTACAGGTGGTCAGCCACCTGTTTAATTCAGTTTCAAGCTGATTTACACAGCTTTTAAGGTAAACAATCCCCCCCTCCAAAATTACAGTTTTGCCTGTGTATCAACTAATGTGGACAATTTTATTTCCCTTCACTTCCCACCACCCTGCAAAGACATGGAGAGAAAGTTGCAGCTTCGACTTCCCCTTTACAGCCTGGTTTTAGCTGCCAAGTTGTAAGAAGTGCCATTATACAGGTAGTAACAGATGGTTCCAGCCCCTCCAAAATGAATTTTTACCTGCTGTATGAACAGTGGTGATTTCATCACTTGTGTTTCACCACTGTGCCTTTCGTTCTGTGTTTCTGGTAGCGCACTGCAGCCTGTGAGAAAGACTAGCCCCACTTTACAAGGTAAATCTCCCCTTCCGCAGGCCTTATATAACCCGAGTAATTATGACATACAAATCCTTGTTATGGCTTGGGTAGTCCTGATGATTAGCACATGTAAGTTGTGTAAGAAATGCTGACAGCTTTGCAACAAAGTAAAAATGAAGCAGCGATCTCAGTGCGCCTGCAGGTGGGGAATCCCAGCATCAACATGAGTTCAGTGTATAGTTACGCTTGTGCTAATACATGAAGGGAAATTAATTTTCACCCTACTTTTGGACAGATTAGATCTGCATTTCAGTCTATTTTTTTCATCCTCTGGTTATCTGATTAAACAGGTATTTGTACCCTGGGATTGTTTAGAGCTGTCACTGACCATCTTTGTTTTGGTTTTTTTTGGTTGGTTTAATTTTGGGGGGGGGTGTTGTTGTTGTTGTTTTGGGTTGGTTTTTTTTTGTTTGGTTTGGTTTGGTTTGGTTTTGGTTTTGGTGTTTTTTTTGTATTCTTTTTCCCTTAACTTGAGGTAAAGGTCTAAAAGGGATAAACAGACTCTGTTCCTATCAGGTATTCTAAAATCTATCAAAATATCCAGAGAACTGTTAATGTTATTAAGCGTCTTCTGAATTCATTACTACATATGCCCTACTTGCTTTTAGGGATATCAGCAGTCTTTTTAACTTGTGCCTTGAGAACAGGGGAGAATCGGGAGGGACATTTCAGGGCTATGAGAGAGATCCATATTCCACAATATTCCCTTTCTTTCCAGCGTCTGAAATCTTCCTCTGGCACATTTCCCTCCAAATATGTCCAAGATGACAAAAAGGTATCAAATTAGGTTCTGTCTTGGTTCCATTCTGTGCCCTGTGCCTGTTGACAAACTGAAGAGGAGACAGCTTTGCCTTCACTTACATGGGAATTATGATTTTGTAGGAGTTAAAATAGCCCCCTGGTGCAGACATACACCTTTGCACACATCCCTGCTGACTGTGTTAGAGAATTATGTGGGCTGCTGATATCAAGCCTTCTTGAACTGAAATGGCAAGGTTTTACAAAATATCCTAATCCTGTACCCTTCTGTGTTGCTCCTGTGAAAAACATAACTCCCAAACTGAATTCCTTTACCAGCCATTTGTTTGTTGAGGGTCTCATAGTTTGCAGACAGAAGACCACATTCACGCAAATTTGATGTTTCAAAAGTAGCTTTTTAAATTTACATGCATGTGTGTATATGTGCATATTCTGCAATAAGCACCAACAGGACAAAAACTTTGCAACACTACAGGAGTCTGCTGCCACCACAGATAAGAAGGCAACTATATAAACAGAAGATAGGAGGAAGCAATAAATGCCTGTACATGCTAAGGAAAGGCTCACCTGAATGTCCCTGAGACCAGGAAAGAAATGTAATATTTGCTAGTGCCGTGTCCCAAGATGACGTGCTCGACGCTGCTTACCTTTGTAGTTCTCAGGTGCCCATGTGCTCCCACCCAAGAGGCCGCTAGCCGTAATGATTTTGCAGGAAAATAGATTCAGTCTTTAAAATTTTGTGACCAGGGTTGTTTTGGGATGGCTTTATGTATATATATATAGATATATAGATATATAGATATATATATGTACATATATATGCTGCTGCAGGTTTTCTGACAAATGCACATGCCAGGAGGGAAGGAGTGATCTTCAACATTTTGTCTCAGCAAATGCTTAGTTAAATTTCCTGAAATGAAAAACATAAAACTGACAAAAAAAGGAGAGTCAAGGCACATTCTCCCTGGTCCCTTACTAAATTTTAAAAACCTGATGAGGCAGGCAAGGTATAAGTGCAACGTCTCAAAGGTTGCAAAAGCTTTTTCTTTTTATCTGCTGTTGGTCTCTATCAGCATATAACAGAAGCCGAGTCCTTCCTTGAGAGCTGGATGTTGCAGTGCTGACAGACTACGAGAGAGAAAAAGGCATCCATCTGTTGATTCAATGCACCTATGGAAAGAAAAAACCCCACATTTGCTATTCAGTTCTATAGCACTGACCCACATGTGGAAGATGATGATGTGGGCTCTTTGGGGAACAGGCTAAAGCTGTGACCATTTGCAATATAATGATATTTGGACATGAGCTTTACCTCTCTGCCCATCATCCAAACTCCCTGTGCGGCTGGGAGCTGGCAGGAAAAGCACACATCTTTCACAATAGCGGAAGAATTTGGCAGAGACACATAATGAAGTGCTGCACAGAATTACAGAATTACAGAAGTTTTAGTATCCCTCATTTACGTTATGGGGTAGGAATAGGGACAACACCTGAGTAGGAAAATATATCCAATGTCTGGAAAGCAGACTGGCTGATCTGAAAGGCTTTTGCTGCTGTAAAGAGGTGAATGAGTGGTGGTGACAAGTACATTTGTCTTCTGTTTGCTTGTCTGGTTTACTGGAGGGTCCCTAAGGGTTAAGTCTGACTGATAGTTTAATAGTTAATCCAGAATTTTTCATCTCCGTATGCCCAAGAGCAGACATTGGATGTCACCTGGAGTTTTGGGCTTATTCCCCAGGAAAATGGCAATAGTATCAATTCATTTGCACGGGATTGAACAGAGGTGGAATTTTACTTTTGTGTTTTGTTGTTTTGCAAACAGTCTGAAATGAATTTTCCTAGTTAGAACTGGATGTAAGTACCTTAGGTTAGTGTATAGGTAACAGAGGTTGCCTATTTTATTGCAAGCTGTTAGCCTTGTTGAAAGGGTGCAAGATTTGTTTGATTGTACCTGACTATCATCTTAATGTGTCGTTTACTCTACTGCTTCTCCATCTCTTAAGTCTGTCCAAATATTAGCAGGTGTGTTTATGCAATTATAAATACAGGAACACAGAAAACATTCATGGCAGCGGTCACTTAATGAGGGAACTTATTTAATTGAAATCATAAATCTGAGTAAGTTCCTACTCTGATGTGATCTGACAAAAATGATCATAGGATAAAATTGCTGCTTGCTGATCCCCACCTATCTTACATCTCAACTTGCTGCAAGATTGAGGCAAACTGCACCAATTTACTGCTCCCAACTGCCTGATAATGGACACTTTGCTGTGCACTCTCCCTTCATTACAGCACAGGTCATGGCTGTTAACAGGGCTCTTGCCACTTTTGACAGATAGTCACTACCAAGATGAATGGCACTAGCCACATGACCACTTAGTACTATGCTTTTCCTCTCTAGCACCTTTAAAGCACTTATATTTTTTAAAAACTCACTTCATCCTTTAACTGTTTATTAACTAGGAGAATCAATAGGAATCTGCTGAAACTGAACTCATGCAATTCTTCTAAACTTAATTGGGCGCATCACTATGAATACATCTGGGCATTTGTTGCATGCCACTAGTGAGAGATTCATTTAAGCATTTGTTTTAAATTCCTTGGGGACTTTCAGACAATTTGCTCAGATTTTCTGTATGTACTCTAGTGCCAGGTTTTAAAACGATTAAAAGCATAAGAGCTGCAAGGACTTAATCAAAACACTAATTACCAAATTTTTTGCCTTTTTAATGAAAATATTTGTGCTTGAATTCACGGCTTCTTAAAATGTAAAGTATTTCTATTTTCCATATTTCCTATGTCTGCTTTTAACACTGTCAGCCTAAATATTAACAATTTTCTTTTCAGCAAATTTGTGTTTTACTAACAGACTTGGGAAAGCATACTTTAAGCATGCAAATGCCAAGCATTTCAGAATTAAGTTGCTTAGGTGCATTCAGTTAGCTAAGACAAATTGTTTCTGAGACAGTGCCAGACATAGTCTGTATTTTTGGTTAGCTCACTGCATTACATGACAGATCAGTAAACAGCATTTATTTTCAAAAACAGTAGGAGCGATTAGACAGAGAAACTTTTCAAATAACACGTATCCCTGTGGGCTTTTTGCCAATGCTAGTTTTTATTGAAATCTCCCAGAATTCCTAGTTATAGAAATGGAAAATTAGTTCTTTATATCAACCAGGATGCTTTACTCCTGGCATGAAGTAAAGCCATGGGTCAGGGCTAGAAGCTGACAGAAGTGTGATCAGCCAAAACAAGTTCTTTATGCTGAAGGTCCTACAAAATCTGAAAATCTTCATGGCTGTGCTCACTGAGTGAAGGGATTTTCTTGAACCCAAAACATCAGCTGGTTGGTAAGCATATTAGAGGCAATGGGTGTGTCAGGAATACGAAGCTACTTTTTACGAGCCAGAAATGAAATTTTTGGTGAAACAGATTTCATTACAACTCTCATGGAAATTCTCTGACCAGCCTTGGGTTACTGCATCTATGTGCACTATTTTTAGCAGTAGCACACAAGAAATTACACCTAATCTGCTCACACATGTTGATGAGCCTTGAATGAAGTTCAGAAGTACTCAGTTCCTTTAGGATCTTTGGCAGATGGTTGGAAAACAGGCAGGTATGCTAGAGAAGACCAATGCATTATCCAGTTTGATGATGATCTGTCGTCTTTTTGTGATATCTGTTTTTCTCTCCTTCTTTGTTCAGCCTATGTATATATCTCTTTCCTATTTTGACTTTTCTGTTGTGCTTCCTCCTGTACAACTGATAGAGTTGGGCCCCCAAGAAGAACGTACTGTGGGGCATGTGCAGCCAAGGAGGATTTTGTTTCTTCTCCTTTCCTTTCTCCAAATCTGAAGGAGCCAGCAGAAGGCTGGGAACTTAATGTTTTCTTTCTTCACCTTAATTCAAGGTATAAAAATAAGGTTTTGTGACAGTGCATGTCTCCAAGAGCCAACTACAGTGTAAATGTCTCTCTTCCCTACACATGCAGTAGGCAGTGTTGCTTGGATGACAAAAGTGGGTATAGAGGAGAGGACTCACAAGAGATGGTATCTTGCCTTGCTAGGGAACCACAAGGAAGTCCTTTCATCCCAGAACGTGAATATTGTTCTCTCCTGTCCAGATCTGCAATTCCAGGATGATGTCCAGAGCCTGCTTCTTCCATCTTTCTGTTCAATGCGCCAAGACTGCTGTTTGCTCTTCAAAGGTGAGATGAGGTTTTTTGCTGCTTTTGGTAGAATGCGTGGAGAATCGGTATCTTCCATCTCTTCGGCATAGACGGCTGGTGGATTTTCACATCCTGCCCTGTCAGCCTCTTCATCTCCTGTGCTGGCCTGTGTGCCTCAAATCCCAACTGTTGGTAAAGGAGAGAGGGATGGGAGCACATGTGCTATAGGCCAGACCACATTTTCTGGCTTAAATTACACTGACAAGATGTTTTCTTCAGACTATAAGCAAGAAAAATCACCCACAAAGTTGTGATTCATAGGATTATAGAATAGTTTGGGTTGGAAGTGACCTTAAAATCATCTAGTTCCAACCCTCCTGCCATAGGCAGGGACACCTTCCACTCAAACAGTTTGTTCATAGCCCCATTCAACCTGGCCTTGATTCCTCCATATTTTGTTGTAGAAAGAAAAGCATTTTAAGTCTTTCTGATATGTTCTTTATATTTTTTTCTCATATTAACACAAGGAGGTGTGATGGTCCTTGATTCTATAGGTTACTACAGCGTCACTACCAAGTAAAAGAGACCATTGCTCTAAAGGCAGACATGTATCCATGGCAACGTGTATTTCAACACGTGTATTTTCAAACATATGGAAGTCCAACCTCTTTATATAATATTTACGCTTTAACATAATTGTGTGTCCTGTGACACATCAGCTGAGATGGCCACGATCTCGCTGCTGGTGCTCCACGCTCCATCTGTTGAGCACAGCCACCCACAGCTGCCATTTTGCTTGTCAAGGCCTCACTTTTGTTCTTTCCCATTTTGTTTTTTTCCTTAACCTGAAATAAATACCACTCAGATGGAAAGCATATGACTGCTCTGTGTGCATGGAAAAATAACCATAACAATTATCATGGCTTCGATTAACAGCAACAGTGACCTGGAGGTCGGGCATTTCTCCAATGTTAATGACCGCACGGGTTAAGGGCCCCCTGCTAGACATAGGGTCCTCAACTCTTTCAGCTGGTCATTAACAGACAGAAATGCCAGCTCTCAGGGCCATTATTGATTAATTAATGCGGACTATAAAACAATTTTCACGTGGTTTTAGTCTATAAAATTTCTGTCAATTGCATAGAATCTCTGAATTGAAAAAATTAATGGAAAAGTTAATTTGTATTATTTATTAATTTGCCTGCTTAATACGAATACACAATTAATGATACAGAACGATTTTAGGGAAAGATCTAATAGAAATAATTACACTGAACTCACAGGCTTTTAGGGTTACAAGAAACTGTCACTCAATTTACACACAATTAATGTTTTTCACTCTGTGTAATTCTTGATCATTTCACTATGCTTTGCTCTTGACAAACAGTCAAATTATGTGGTTGCAACTGCTATTAGATTTACATTGCATTGTCTAATTCACTTTGCCTCATGAAATTAGATGAATTATTAAACACATAATCTGTTATTCCCTATTAAAATTAATTGATTTTGATGTCAGTTTAAAACTAATGAATTGTCTAGGGATATTCTCATAAACCTCATCACATAGCAGAAAGATTGTTTTATTCCTCATCATTTCTGATAATGATCTTTAGAATATGATACCTGTATGCCTTCACACATCAGTAAATACATACAGGTTTTTCAGTTTTTTTCACAGAATGTTTTCAGTTTTCCTACATCCATTAAAAAAAACAAAAAAAAAACAACAAAAAAAAAAACCAAACAAAAAAAGTTATAGCTTATATGAAAAACAGAACAAATACCTGTAAGTAAAGTTACTTTAGCCTGACATGAATGCACCAAAGACCACAGGCTGGTTCAAGATTATATATTTTCTAAAGATGCTTTGCTGACAGGAAGGAAGGAGCGCAGGAAGGAAGGAAGGCAGGAAGGAAGGAAGGCAGGAAGGAAGGAAGGGAAAGAAAGAAAGAGAAAGAGAGAAAGAGAGAAAGAAGGAAAGAAAGAACAAGCAATTTACTGGGTAAATTGGTGGTAAAATGAGGTAATTTCCTCCTCAAACTAAAGTGCAGAAACTGTGTGCCCTCTTAAAGAGCAGAAAACTATGAGTAGTAGCTTCTGAGAGACACATTCGATGCATCATTCCTCACTATATTAATATTTTAGGGAGTGGTCCAACTGTGTCTGAATTTAAAATTCATTTTATTAATTAATTCTTTTATTCAGATGTCCTCCTCTCATCTCACCTCTCTCCCCAGCTTCTTTTCTAGGTTGGTTATTTTAATGCTACTGAATTCAGCTGCATGTTTGGTATATTTGACTTCATTATATTCTTACAGACATGTATAAAAACCCATTCAGCTCTTTTGTCTGTAAGCAGCTCCATTGCTTCATGCAATGCAATTCACTAACTCACTTTTGATACTCCTGATTGCAGTGCTCATCTAAACTAGTGGCACTGGCATCAAACAGTGGTCTCCAGTGTGTAGCATTGACACAATAGCTTCCCAGGGTTTTGAGAAAGCTGCTAATTTCACCTTTCAGCTGAGATAAAGCACTTGCAAAACTGAAGCAGTCCAACAGTGTTCCACAACATTAAAGTTCCTAGGACTTCAGCTGAATAGACTTTCTCTTATTTATTTCTTTCTACAGCTCATTCCCATTTTATGCGTATGATTGCTATTTACCAGGAAACAAACATTATTTATGCCTCGCATTTTAAAAATCTTGAAAGGTTATACGTTCCCTGACTTCTTTCTAACTCTGACTTCTAATGCGTTTTTTGACTTTTCTTTCTTTCAACTCTCAGAGAAATAATTTCAAACAAGCCCAATTATGCTTTCTTTTAACATGTCTCTGTGTTTCACTTCAAACGAAAAAATGTAATGGCATGATGAAAATTAAAAAATGTTTGAAGGAACAAAATACTGTTTTGCTATTGTTTTCATAGACTTATCATGCATAAGCCTACAAATACGTCTAAATAATATTTATAGCATAATTTTAAGCAGTTTGCAAAGCTTATTGGATTTTACCCTGTATTAGCAGTTTGAATTTCCAGGAATTTGAATTCAAACAACAAGGAGTTACAATCCTTTTAGAAATGTTTGGCTGAATACATAAAGCATAGTGCAATGGCAGAATGAAAATGCCTGTAGTTAATATGTATACTGATATCCAAACTAAGGTTTTGTTTGTACACTTCTTTCAAACTGCTGAAAGATATGTTGAGTTAAGGGACACTGATTATTCCTTCCAAAGCCAATTTGTCTGATCTGCTGTCTGGCTTGGGTATCACAGCTATTCTTTACAACTATTATTATCATAGGATACAGATACTTTTTGCATAAACTGCATCATAAAATGAGTGACGCTGATGCACTTCATACAGCCCCTGTGAGTCTTTCACAAAGGTCGTTATCACAGAGTTCTGCTAATAGGAAAACCTGAATAAGACAATTCTTTATTTTTCATTTGTTTTTCACTATCACTCCCCATTTCAGTTGTGGTGGTAAGTCTCCACTGTCTCATTTTCACCGAAAGTCACTCTGTAACTTGCAACATTTTGTCCTGTAGTGTTGCGAAAGAGCTTCACCTGTGTGCTCTGAGCTGCGTTGTCCTGGACAAGCACAGCTGGAGACTGACTCTTTAAAGACCTTAAACAACAGGACCAAGGACCTGGCACGGTATTCTATCCAGAGAAGAAACAACTTGCTATAATCTCTTTTTTTTTTTCCCAGTATCAGCTACATCTTGCCGACGCCTTTCCTCTTTATTCACATGGGTGCTGACTCCTCACACACAGCGTGTCTCATTACCAGGCTCCTGTCACACCTAAGTGGCAGATTGCTGTCAGTGAGGTCTGTCACCTCTCTTTACAACAGTGTGTGGTCTCCTATGTTCACTGGAGCAGGGCAGGTACAAGATTCACGCCTATAGAAGAGGTTCCCATAGGATTTCCAGGGCTTTTTTCCACACATTGCACTTCTTCTCTCCATTTAGACATGGTAAAACAGATGTGGTGTGTCAGGTACTCCAACGGTCTTGAAGACAGAAGCCAGTAGTGGTTTACAAGCAAAACCTGAGCTGAGGAGGTAAGTCACCACACACGTGACTTACATCACCAAAGTTACTTCCAGTCTGCACCATTTCCTACAGCTGAGTGGAAGCTGCTGTCTTGTGATGACCAGGTTTGGTTGAAGCCTAAAAGATGTGTTTCAAAACAGGGACAAAAAGGTTTCCACAGGACATGTGACCTTCTGGAAAGTGGAATAGGCCAGTGAAGGTTGTTGGTCCTTGCTGACTCCATTTTCTTTGGACTCTATCTCTTTGCAAGTAGCGGGACTGGCTCGGGGGGTCACTTGAGGTCTTTCCCCAGACTCAGCCCTACAGCAGGAAGCAGCCATTGGACCTGACCCATGAGCCCGCAGAGCCAGGGCTTTCTCTGGGCTTGTAGGAGATGAAGACTGTCACTTAAAAGCCTGATGTCCCTTCCCAGGGAATAGGAAATGGAAGGCAGAGGAGCTCAAGAAATGGCCTGAAACCTTCACCTGTAGGAAGGATGAGGACTGCCCTCAGTGAACCAGTGGGGCCTTCCCAAATACAAATTTAGGGATAGCACCACAATCACCATTCCCCCATAAAAACCCCACCAGTCTCTACAGTGGAATGAGGTATTTTTATAGCTCCAGAGCAGGGGGGATATACCCGCCTAATAAAGCCTTTAAAAGAAACTTCCCCAAGTCAATAAAACGTAGTTTGTACGTTATCAAGGCCCAAGTAACTTGCTTGGCATTATTAGATAATAAGATAATAATAAGAAATTTAATGTTCCACCTACCTAGTAGCCTTCCAGCAGCAGCAAAGCTCCAGGGAAATAAGTCTCTGTGAAAGATACCATGAAAAATGCGTTTATTACAACATTCTTATATTTATTAAGAACACTGTAAAAACCTCACTTCATATCAGCAATTTGAATCTTTATTTTTCTTTAATAATGTGCAGCTTTCTAAACTTTATGATCAAAAAGAAAGGGATCCTTTCAATTATTTATTATTATCCAATAAGTATGTGCATAATAAACTCAAGAAGGTATTTAATAGATTATTAATATTATTATTTATTATTTGCATTGCTTTAGCTTTTAGTACCATGATTATTTTCTGAACTGGAAATGAGAAAATAATTCTCCTTCTAATTTCAACAGTTCCATCAGTCTGGGTAGTACAATTTCTTCTTTCATTATATTGGAAAATAAAGATAAGCCATAGATATGTGTGTGTGTATGTATATGTAGATGTCTTGAATTCCTCCATCGATTCCAATGTTCAATATGATTTTCATGAAGATGGTGTAAACAATAAAAGGTTGTTGTTTATGAAAGACAGGATATAAAATTAAATTAAAAACTTTGAAAACCAGAATAGAGGTATTCAAAGCCAGATTCTATCTTGGGACCATTTTTTCCTCTATTTAAGCTGTATCAGAAGTTTTGGAATCATCCTGAGTCCAAAATGCTATGCAGAAATAAGTCATGTGGCAGTTACTGCTGAGGTGATTCCTACAAGAATGCAAATCTATTGTTTTAATGTGAGGTTTTTCTGCCAAATTATTGAAGTAGAAATTTAATCTGTTCCTTTAGACACCAAGTAAATTCTTTGATTTGTTAGTACGGAGATAAATTTGTGTGCACATTGCAACCAGTTTATCAAGAAGAGGTAGCATGGTGGCAACTTGAAAATTCTACAGTAGTGAATGTTCAAGTGCTAAACAATGAGGAGCAGACTGAATGTTGGCCTTGATGCCAATAATAACATATAAAGGAAAAAAAGAAAAAACTTTAAAGCCTTGCAGATGTAAAAATATATGTACTTCTCTGTCAAAACCAATTGCCAAAGTAAAAAAAAAAAAAAATAGAAAAATCTCCATACACACCCAAATGCATAAGCTTGCAAAGAGAACAAAGACTGCTATAAATATTCCAAGAAGCCAATAAAAAAACTAGGAGTGGTTAGTTCTCCTGTGTAATGGGCTGCCATAAAAGCTTTTATTGTTAAGGGAGTTACTTTACTAAGAGCTGTATGAAGAAAACTGAATGAATGTGAAAAATTGCATGCAATAACCTGAACTGAAAGATGATTATCAGCCTCTGAGTTCTATGCTTTTGAGTGGGTGCTGCTGTTAGAAGATTGCTGTTGTGGTTAAAGAAAAGCTTGTTTTGTACTACTATCCCTCCTCCAGGTATACAGAGAGTCACTGTGTTCTTCTTCAGTGTCTTTGTCTGTCCATATTAAATGTCATTTTTTTTTAAATTGAAGGGCCTGATCCTTCAGTTTTGCTTTCAGGAGGCACTTCAGAGTGCTGGAACATTTCCATTGAAATAATTTTTAAGGTCTGATGGCCCAGTCCTGGACAGAGAAGCAATCATTACTCACTCTGCCAGCTATGTTGCACTGAACTGAAGAGAGTGTTAGCTTGCAGGCCAGAGTGTGTAAGTGAAGCTTGACCTAGACCCACAGAAATTCCCTTGCATGACTCAGATGACTGCTGAATCCACTACTTTCCAGGAATAAAAAGAGGTTTTCTTTCTGTGACTGTTGATTTATTTATTTTTTTTTCACATACGGAGGAATTTACAAGTACACCAAATGCACGCATTGGTAAAAAGCAAAACCCCTGAAAGCTGTTTCACTTACAGCTGTAAAGGAAGGAAATAAAAGCCATAGTTATTTCTATACTTCACTGTATGGGAGGTTCTGAGTGCTGTGCTAATTAGGACCTTATCAGTGGCTAAATGAATAGGCAGGTATCATGTGCATTCCATGACACTTCAAAGGGCGCTCCAAAGTCTGAACATTTACAACATCAGGCTTTTAGATATTGCCACTTTCAAGAAAATCTTTCTGCCTTTGATTTTTCAGCTTTTCTTTTTCCCCAGCACTTATCAAACACAACAAGAGCAGAGGATGGCTGCAAATCTGAAATCCACGAGATACATCTGCTTAGATTTTCCAGTGGAAAATGCTAAGACACCATGCTTGGGACCTCTCAAAGTGTCATATGCATTCATAATTCTTTATGGTCCTTTCTGACTTTTGCAGAGATCAGGTAGAAGAAAAAAACAGTAACATCAGCGTTACTACTTCTCTTTCTGTTCTGTTTCCACGGAATAAGGTAGTCTGAAAGAAAAATTGGAAGGAAGTTATTCTTCAATCTTGTGCAAAATCATCACAATGAGAAATTAAAAGCACAGAAATTGAATGTATTTCCATAAATGAAATTGTCCTAGATTTGCTCAAATTTGCATTCTTTTCCTACAAATCTCTAAGAATTGGCACACTGCGTTAATATAATTCTAAGTAATGTTGATATTTATAACCTTAACTTAACCTAGTAAAAATATAATTCAAAATCTCTGAAGCAGTAACTCATTTTCAATGTTACCAGACCACATAGAAAGTTTCACTAATTCTCCATACCAGACACTATTCTACAAATATATTTATACAAATAAGTTTTGTCCTGCGCTGACCATTAGGCTAATGTCCTCAGAGGTTGACAAATCAGTGCTGCTGCCAGTGTACCTTGAACACGAGAGAGAAAGTGCTGTGCCACAGCAGGAGCCTATTCCAGTGATGTGAGGCTCTTCTGAAGAGCATCTAGCATGAAATCATCTCTTCCAAGAAAACATCTCTTGCTATGCATAAATGGCCATTGGGGAGAGAGAAGGTTGTTTTCAGACCACTTGATTTCCCAATGCTAAACAGCCATGAATTGTATAAACTTCAGACTCTGTGAAAGAAAATATTTCTGACACAATCCACACTTCTCTTTACCTGTAGCTGCCTTTGGAGGCGGTTCAGTGGCTCTAATCATGTACTCCAGGCTATTTTAACACCTTCAAAAAAGAGCAGCAAGGTTGGCTCTTTATTATTATCAGGTAGTATATGCGATATGTACCTAGGAGATTATGAACACTGTCTGATCTGCCTTTTGCCTATAAATCTCACTGGCTCTCAGCAAAAGAACAGGCTGCACATGTCTGATTTAAATGGGCCATTTTTGCTAGTTAGCATCAGAAAGTGCTCTGAGCTGACATCTCCAAGAGGGAATAGTGGGTACCTAAAAGAGAGGCCAGGAGTGTTAGATCCAGCCAGATTTGCCACTTTTACCTGGTGCGTCCCTGATGGAGGCTGCCTTTGACAGGGAAATCAATCACATTTGCCTCCTTCAGCTCTGGCCATGCAAACAGTTGGTATACGTTTAGTCTGGGAACAGAATACTAGAGGAGACAAGTGTTAATAGGATACATGTTCTCAGCAAAACTCGTGACTGGTGGTAATGTGGCTGGAGACTAAAATCACTCCTTGGCATGGATGGAGAGCATGGTTTGACATATCTGTACATCCCATCTGGCCTCTGCAGATCCAACCCAAGCTGCTTTCTATTGTTTGAACGATACGACTGCTACAAATCCCGGTTAACCTTAGTAAACGCATAACTTGTTTGCAGAATTTCCGGGTGATATTAAGTTCTGTTTCTCTCATCGTCATTTGTTTGGCTGAGATAACAGGTTGCTGCAGACCAGTTGCAAAAACTCAGGTGTATTCCAGCAGGAGGAAGCCTTCTGAACATCACACTGAGCTGGAAATAGCAGAAGGCTATTCCAAGCTTGCAGGCAGAGAAGCAGCTGCATGGCAATGGTTTCACAGCTTTCTTGGGTTAAAAACTCAGCCTTTAAAATTCCCTGCAGTGTACTTAGAAACTTGTAAGGTATTTTAAACCACAATTTTGCTAAAAGTAGCTGTGCACATGGATCCACCCATAATACTAGCAATACTATGGATGTGCTTGAGAAGTATCAGCATCTCAAGCATTGCAGAACTACATAATTTTGCTTCCCAAAGTTGTAAGGTATCTTCTTATTCTTATCCTCCTCAAATCTTGTGCATTACCTTACTGCTTTGCAGTGAGTTCCTTAAGCTGCTTGTAAGGCAACAGTATTAACTAAAGAGGTGTACCCTTGTCATTTCCCAAAAAATCAAGTGTATTTTTGAAAGCCCTCATAATAAAATACTTGCTGATTTAGAGAATTGTTATGGCTAAACAAAAGAAAATACCTGAAAGGGCAGTGCTGAAACATCATTCAGGGAAAGTTCCATTGCAATTAATGAAAGTTTTGTTTGAGAAATGACTTAATATTGGATCTATAGAGACATAATTAAGGAGAGGGCATTATCATGTTGGGCTGTATATGGTCACTTGTTGAGGAACAATAGAATATTTTGTTCATAATGAGAGCTCATTGAGTTTGGTTGCCTTAAGTTTTCAGCTTCTAATTATGTTCTTTAGAAGACAATGGGAAAGGCTTAAAATAATAAGAATGCTGCTAAAATTGCTATGGCTGCTGCGACATTACAAAGACACGTGTTGGCTTCCTGTGTATAGTACATTTAACTTGTCACCAAACACAGAGCATTTTACAGGTAAAATGCAAAGGGATGCATTTAGTAGCTATCAAATGGACATTTTCTGTTGTACTTGAAAGTAACTGCTTAACTTAAAATACTAATTTATTAAATTATAAATTAATGTATGCTGCATCAAAAATGCTCGCAATTTCCTTCTGTTATTGCATGAATCATTCTAATGCAAAGTTACAGGTTTCTGGAACATAATGAAATTCAAACTTGCATTCTTAGTGCAGTTGCCATGGCCAATTCAGCTGAAAATGAGAATTATAGGGAGAGCATTTCCTGGTCTTTGACCCCTCTTATAGGGTTTTAAAAAGCAGGTTTTTTGTAGAGCATTAACCTCATTCCAAAGCAATTCATTTCTCTGAGTAATATGAGAGGTGTTAAAACACTTCAATAAAAGGAAAAGTATTTAAACATCTTTTATTCTATGTTTCAAAAGACTGGACATTTAACTTCAAGGATTTCTGGCTGTGTAATGCAAAAGACTGACAATAGAACCAACCACAATAAAATATAGTCTCTAGTATATATACATATTTATCAAGATAATGCCTCATGGCAGCTAGGCAGTAAGAGACAGCCATATTTGACAAGTTATAGTTACATATATACTCTGTATTTGTTTCTATTTTACTGTTAACTGCACACAGTAAGAAAGAGGTGGGGGAGGAATAAAAAAGCACTGACCCTGGACAATGAAAGGGAATTTCATGGGTCCTGATGGTATTCTATGAACCTAAGAAGCCATCCTATGTGTTCTATAATCCTACAGCACCAGCTGAATCATCCTGAGCTAAACTGAAGTGCTTGGAATGTGTTTAAAGTGTGTAGTTTAATTTATTTTTCCTTTCAGATTCTTCGTAACTTGCACTAAATTATGCCAATTACGGATTCTTGTAAAAGAGAACTCCGCTGAAGTAAATGGGAGCTGGTTTATATACATATCTATCTCTATCTCTATCTCTATCTCTATCTCTATCTCTATCTCTATCTATATCTATATCTATATCTATATCTATATCTATCTATAATCTATGTATATCTATGTATATCTATCTATATCTATANTAAATGGGAGCTGGTTTATATACATATCTATCTATATCTATCTATATCTATATCATCTATATCTATATCTATATCTATATCTATATCTATATCTATATCTATATCTATATCTATATCTATATCTATATCTATATCTATCTAATCTATATCTATATCTATATCTATATGAAATCAGTTTTATCATCTCCAGCACAAAGAACAAGTGTGTCTGAATAACAAACCGAAAGTAAAATATTAAAGATTGGATGCTGAATATGAAATATTAGATACTGCATAACGAGCCTGCTCAGTTCCAACATTTTAGCTGCTTTATGACATAGGTAAGAATGAGTCATTGCAAATAGCGTGTTATTAATGAAATGGACTAAATTGCTTATTATGAAGGTAGATCCTATCCAGTTTTTGTCCCTATAAACTATACTGGCGTTTTGCAGCTTTTGTTTTATTATTCTCCAGCTTTGACAAACAAGCACCAAGTTATCACTCAGGTGGCTTGTCATAGCCTGTACTTTTCAGACAGTATTAGAAAACACAATGTACTTTCTACAAAAAGTACTAACGTAATTTGAAGAAATGATCCTACATATAACAAGAGCATTATTTCATTATTCTGGAAAAGAGCTATAAAATTGTAGTGTAAAAATGTTATGCTGATAGAGGAGAAACTTAACAAGGCAAATACTTGTTTTCAAGTCAAACTGCAAACTGCAAAAAAGGTGAGAAGTGTCACCTATTGTGTGAGCACCTTATCTGTGGGTTTGCAGGCTTTTGAGGCAAAACAGTTGCAAAATGTTATATTATAAGGCTTGTTCTGTCAGGTACTGTTATGTACATACAATTATGTATCTGATGGGAATTACTGGAATTTCTCAAAAGGAAACCAATTGTGTCTCATTACATGCTTGAGATTGGCCCAGTATTTGAGAAGATTATATTTCTTTGTTCTGAGCATGTTTGATGCCCCTGAAACTCCCTTTGGGCTTACTGGTATGTATCCACAAACTCATGGTCTTGAATATAATGATGCATTAATTGGAATGCAAAAGAGAAACATGCAGCCCTCAACACCGTGTCTGGGGGCACAGAAGGCACCTCGGAAGGGTGCACCTCATGGAAATTGTGAAGTTGCAGCTACAGACCCAGCTGGAGATGTTTTCTTTGGGGAAAGCCAGGAAAATTCATAGAAGCATCTCCTCCAAAGGTGAGTAAAAGGGCACAGTGGAGCTGTGTGCGCCTCAGAAGAAGATATCTCTTGCTAAAGAGTAGGGCTTGGTTACTTAGTGAAATGACTGTAAGATGTATATTTACAATAACAACATTTCTACAGACAGAGGAGCTAATCCCAAGAGAAGGTACCCAAATGCCGCTGTTATGGAAGATCCAAAGTGTGTTAACTCCTGTAGACTGAAGAAACAAAATCTATAATCTCCACAGCTGAATCCAACTCTAACATGAGCATCTGTGATTTGCATAAGATGAATCTGAACCCCTTCACTCTCTATGTTATGCTGTGTACTAGGTCCACTCAGGTGCATCTATCATAAGTGTTGCTTCTCCTTACTGCAAGTGAAAGCAGAATCTATGAATTGAAAAAACACACTGGAAATGTTAGGAATAGAATTGTTATGTAAATACATTATTGCTTTCCTTGTGCTACTGGAGGATAAAAAACCATCAGTTGGAGAACTGGTTTACAACAGAATGACAACTACTCAATAACGTGTATTTTTTGAGACACATATCCCTTTTGGAAAAGAAGAGAATGTAACTTAATTGACAATTTTGCAAGTAATGGTTGCTTCCTTTTCAAGCGTTCACCTCACTGAAGAAAAAATTGAAATGCAGCCCAAGATGTAAAATATTGATGTTGCATTATTCAAACGAGAAAGCTTTGGTATGTGTCTCTTTTGTTTAATCATGCTAAAAGCAGAAGTGCACGGGGCATAAATGACAGAACAATAGGGCTCTTATGTATTTAAATGACATCAGACTCACAATGCAGAACAGAAAATAAAACGCCTCTAAACCTAACATTTCCTAAAAAATCACAGACAGAGAGATTAGAGTTTATTAACATGATCCTGTTGTCGTATTTTTTATTAATGACAGTCTTTTTAAGAATGATGTTATGCTTACATGTGCTAATGTACACAGAATAAATAATTGTCTATATGTTAAGACCATCAACTTAAACATTTGAAATTATGCAGTTCCTGTGGAATACTTATTTGGGCCATTTTAATTTCTCTGCTAAAAACCAGTCACTAATTATATGATCATACACTGTATCTGCCACCAGCCTTCTGCCTCTTTCAGGACACAAGATGGACAATACTCACTTAACAAAGCACTATTCAGCATTACATTCCATCTCTATTCAGCATTAAATTTCATCTCTATTCAGCATGTGGCCTTATGACATGTTTATTGTATTCCTTGTTCTGAATACCAAACTGTTAATATGCTCTTGTTTTTCTCCTTTTGTTGTACTCCTCACTGCAATATTTGACTGAGTCACAAACGACATTGAATTTATCTCAGTGCTCCTGTGAGGCAAATTTTTTTCTGTGTTACAAATGAGAAATAGGCATTTACGCAGGATAAAGGCACTGTTATTAAGAGTCCAATCTGAGATCCCTATAGTCTGATTTTTCACAAAGTTTCTTACTTTATAATTTTGAACAAATCTGCATTAATGTCAGTGTATTGCCTAACACGTTAATATTTGAGTATTGCCAACACTTTCTAAAATTGATGTTAAGTTCTTATTTCCATTGTTTAAATGTAAAACTAATTAGTATTAGACTTAATCACAAGATAAAAATTTTATACTGCTAGTATGGTTGAACACAGAAGCAGGTTTCCCAGAGAAGTTGGGCATTCTTCATTCTCCAAATGTGATATCCAAAACCCAACTGGGTAAGATCCTGGGTAATGTTCTTTGGCTGACCCAGCTCTGAGCAGGGGATTGGGCTAGACAATCTCCAGAGGTGCCTTCCAGCCTCATCTGCTCTGTGCAGATTCTGGGCTTCTGTGAGATCTTAGCTAGGTCAGCTGAAAACATAAGAAAGAATCAGCTGAAAAATACAGACCATATTTGTGCTTATCTCAAATTCATTAAAATCTTGTACTGGAGTTGTTTTTATTTTGTCTGATGCTTCAGTTCAATCAAGATAATTTCAGCATAAATTTAAATTAATGAAAAAATGTATAGGTGTGTTTTATTAAACTTGATTAATAGTCCATATCTATTTTATTAGACTTAGTACAAAGATTGTGAAATGAAGCTAAATATTTTCATATTTTAAAAGGTACCTTCAATGAAGGAGAGATGACTCATTTAAGATCATGAATTTAGCAGCTTAAAAATAAAATGATAAGCAGTTCCTATGTAAATTAAAGAAGATTTATGTAAATAGTATTAATTGCATGATTTAATCTAGGGAAGCAGATTATTAGAATTTGGAAAACATACTTAACTATCCATGTTCAACCTCTTTTTGTAACATAGAAGAATGAAAAATGTAAATTATTCTTTAATACAATATATCTCAAGGTAAGAATATCTTGGAGCATAACACACAACATTTGAAGATTCTGCAGTTCAAGGCAGATATCTGTATAAACAGCTATGATACAGAAGGAATTGCCTATCCTCTCACTGTCTAGGTGATAGTAGAGATCTGGTAGGGCTCACATGATATCCCACAAAAGAGCTTTCTAAAAGCTTTTGGCTAGTAACCTAGTAGCTCCATAAGTCTTGGCTCTTGCACTGTGGTACCTCATGGCTTTTAAGATTCTGTATGGATTCCTTCAACGATGCTCAGTGGAAGAAGTTTTAGACACCAAAATTTGAAAATTATGTTTTAAGCCTTGAATATTGATGTGATGCTTTTATCACGAACAGAGTCCAAATGAAACCAAGCTTAAGCCTGCACATGATAGGGATGACTGTAAAATTCTCTTTGCCCACAAGAGGGTACATCCCACACTGTGCCACTTCTTAGGTCAAGATAAAGATTCAGTTTAAACAGTCAATGAATGTGGTGCAAAACTGGTCACGCTGTAGATGCTTTCTCTTACACTGAACAAGATAAAGGGAAAATAATCATTGTGTGGAGTTTCTAGAGACAAGAAAAAACTAGGAAGATATAAAAAGTGCTGAGCTGAACAAAATTATACTCATATGGACTTAAATTGAATCAGGATGAAAACAATAAAACAGAACACCATCATCATACTTTCTGCAGGTCAGGACCCAATATGCCTAACAGAGTCCATCCACAAACACACAAATCAGTGAATATCTGCCTTAATCTAATCTAACAAAAATATCTTTAGAATTTATTTTTAAATATAAAAAAATAATTTGGGGAACTTAACTCCAGAAATTATTAACTACCTGGTAGACAATTGGAAAACATAAATAAACCTGAATTTAAAACCATAGTATTTCACATTTGGTAAAATCCTTATGTTTTGCTAAACCGCATTTGTCATTGATTTCTAATAAATTTTAGCTTTCTTTCAGAAACTCTACAAATATCCCTTAAAGCTTACAGACAAAGCTGTCATGTGTCTGGTGACTTTTAGAAGTGTACTTTGTGTTCGGTCAAATAACATGAAAATATGGTTCACTGATAAGGCAAAAAATACATACATATGAAAATAGAGATGAAGAGAACCCAAAGATCAAGGAATGACATATTTGCATGGCAGAGAAGGTTTATGAAGTGAGCAGTCAAATCTGTATTTCAGTTACATTTAGAAGTTTAGAAATGCATATGCAAAGTTTGCATTGCCTTGGGCAGAAGAGTGATCTAGTGGGATGAGCTTAACCTGGGATAGGAAGTACAGAGTGGCCTGTTATGGCCAAGTACTGATGATCTGCTCCTCTTTTTTTCACCTCCATCTTCTTGTCTTCTGTCTTTTCCTGTGGGTTGAATGCATGGATACTGTCCACTGTGCTGCCTGTGCCCTGAGAGTGTGCACATCCTCTCTGTATTATGGATAAGTAGCATTTGACACCTACACCCACATCCAAGTAGGAAGGCTTTATTTCATCTTGAACCTAACACTAAAGGACCAGTTCATTAAGGCTGGGTAGCATCTGTTGACCAAAGAGGGTTCCCTAACTCTCTGATGCTTTATTCAAACCTTTGAACTCCTGATAAGACAAAGCAGAGACAAGGCAGAGGCTAGGCATAGAATCAGAGTCTGCTGTGTGTAAAGACTGATTTATTTACAGTCTTTTCTTGTTGCTACATTACACATAGCAGCTATGGATGGATAATTCCATGTATGCCACGTTACTTCTGATGGTTTAAGAAGAAACAGCATGTTGCTCTTGCAGCTGCCATGAATTTCCAAGAGTTGTGTTACTTTTACGTAGTGCTGTCTTGCTCTGTGTTGTACTTCTGCACATCCCTATACATGCACTCCTTTGATCACACAAATGCACTTTTAAGGTGAAGAAAAAACGTAAATAGCAATGATAAATTTTTACACAACCCAAGTTTTTTTCCAGATTAGCCAAATGTTTATTTCTGTACCTCTGTGTCTTACAAGGAATTAATTTCCACAAGTTCCCACCCTTACTGCTTTAACTCTGTTGGCTATGGAAGTAACTTCAGAAATCTTTCAATCACCACTAGATTCCATGTGCAGGAAAACAACATCCCTGAGTTTTAGACTCTTGACTATTAATGCCTTATGACACATAGCAGTTAAAGAAAAGGATTTCCAAAAAAACATGGCTGTTTTTAGGATTCTGGTTTCCCTGTATTTTCTTGAACCCATCTAACAGCTATACTCTGAAATAAGTGGGCATACAGCTCTGGAGAAACACAGTTGAAAAGCAAGTGGACTTAAGCAAGTGCTCCTCAGTATCTGATAATAAACAGCTAGAAGATGTGAAGGGAAGGAGAAAAACACCATGGGCTTTCTTTTTCTCTTTGTGCATGTCTTCAGTAAATGTCATTAGTTTTAGCGTAAGTCACACTGTTGTCCATGTATCTCCACATCTTCAGCTTTCATACAGTGTCTATTGCACTGGTAACATAAACCAGATATGCAGCAATGAAGGAGCGTGGGTCTTGGATAAGAAAGAGCAACATCTCATTCACTTATCGCATTCTACGGAAGAGGTTGCTTCTGAGGATTTGTGGCCTTCCAATACACATGGGAAAAAATAGAAATGACAGACTGTAATTAAAGACTGCATTAGTGCATGTGCAAAAGCAGACAACATGAAAATTTGAGGAGTGAATTTAATTCTCCCATTCCCGACCATTAAAGTGTTTGGCTTTGTAATTTCAATATTTTAACATCATTTTTGTTATGTTGTGTATATCTGTAGGACCCCACTTTTTAGTTTACACCTCCTGAGGGACTGAATGCTTCAGAGTTAATGAACTTTCTCATCAGTTGGCCATTAGTTTGAACTGAAGCCAACTCATCAGGATGAAAAGCATCTTGCATCTAATGGATGTTTGGGGTTCTGTATAGAATGAGTTTGGCAGGTCTCTTTCTCTAGCTGCCACAACACAAACATGCCATAATGCTCTGCACTAATTGGCAGATTCAGTGAAGAGGCCAAATGTTGGCTGATCTATTGAGTCTGATCTACCCTTTTTGCCCCTGGAGGAAATCTTCCACCTCAGGTATGCTGTCATGGTTTGTCAGTGTTTGTTAAGCTTACCAGACTGCCTTTTTTACAAATCCAGAGGATATCTATCATGAGGGATGTCTGGTGATGCCTCTCATTATTACTAAAACCACACATCTATTTCAAGTTGCCATGAATACATTTTTTGCACATAGGCAAACATTTCATTAGCTCAACTGAATAAAATGTCACCCGCTGCTGTACAAAGCTTGGCAGCTACATAAGTTTACAAAACTCCTACTTGCTTCAAGGAGAATTTATCAGTTTATGTGTGTCTGAGTTTGTGTCCCAGTCTTGCATCAACAAGTGTTTGTGTTTACCCAGAGTTCCCTTATACTGTAATCCTTCAGCCTTTCATTTGTGCATTCCAGGATGTGTACATATATCTTATAACATCAGTATATAGTATCAGTATATTGAATATTTCTCCTTGGAGGAAAAAATCAAAAGTCTGTCTGACTGCACATATTAATTGGAAATTCTTGATGTGTCAGTGCACGAACAGGTAAAAAGCATATTTTTCAAAAGAATCTTTTTGATTCTCATCCTTTTAATCTTTTTTTTTTTCCTCTGTTAATGTCATAAAGCTACTGAAACAACTAGATGGAAAGGTGCCAGACAAACACGGAAGAGAGAGATCTGAGGTGCTGTTTAAGCCACGCCTATCAGCCTTTTCTGTCTTTTCCAGGGAAGATTTCAGAGATTCACCACCAGAAATCAACCATGTACCCAGTAAAGCACAGAGAGCTTTAGGTGCACACATTGTCTGATGTATCATGCTTTTGGGTGTCTACCCAAGCTGGGATACTCCATGGACAATTCTGTGGTGCACTCTGCTGGAAGGTATCTGTTCTTCCCAAGCACCTCTTATGTTTTATTAGTCAGGCAACAAAAAAAGAGTCTGCTTGGAGAAGATTTCTGTTTGCTCCAGCTGTTTCCAAGGTATAAATCTGCAGGTGAACTGTTGCTTTGCCATGTGCAGTCTTCTCCTTCTTAAAAACACAGCAGCTGGCCTCCATCCTCCTCTACTCCCTTGCCTCATTCTTGCTCAGTGTTTGCCTGTGCTTTGGGAACTTTGCCCCATTTGCTCTCTCCCTTTTATTCCCTTTCTGCTTTTACTTCTGATAATGCAGGAATATTTTGGGTTTGTATTCATGACTTTATGTTTATGCATAAAACACTAAATGGTAATATCTTTATCTACTTCCATCCAATATGAATTATAACCATTCTCATGCCCTCATATGAGGCAGGAATATAGTTTTTTCTTAAACCATTACTTTTTTAAAGTTACAGATCCTTTTTTCTCCCTCACAGTTTATTTCAGCTCAGGACACCTACTCATTACTGCTCAAAAAAATTCATAATTATTTGACACTTATTTAGTCCATTTGAAAGGAAAAAGCTTGGTGGTGTACTAGGGCGAGTGGGACATAACGCATATGTAACGTATAATATGTTAGAAATGTATATAAAAAGTCTAAGAATACACGATTGTACTTGCTAAACTCATAATTCCAGTTTTAGAACAATTCACTAACACTAACCATTTTTTAAGTATTAGTTCAAAATAGTTTTTAATTCTAGCTTTATTTTTTATGGAATTATAGAATAACCTGAGTTGAAAGGGACCCATGAGGATCACCAAGTCCAGCTCCTGTCCCTGCATAGGACACCCCAAGAATCACACCATGTACCTGAGAGTATTGTCCAAACACTTCTTGAACTCTGTCAGGCTTGGGGCTGTGACCATTTCCCTGGGGAGCCTGATCCAGTGCCCACCCACCCTCTGGGGGAAGAACCTTTTCCTGATATCCAACCTAAAACTCCCCTGACGTTTTGCTCCTAGGCTGAGCTGTATCTTTTATCAAATATGTAATGGATTAAATAAAAGATGGGGCTGTAAAACTGATGTATTCATGTTACCGACTGTGTCTGCAATGAAAAAAAGTAAACTTTTCAAACCTAAATATGGTTTTCAAATGTTAATGAACGAAGTCAACAGTCTACACTACATTTCTACCAGTGCTGTAGTATTTATTCTTTTTTTAAGTAATCAGGAGTACTTTTTTCACTTACACAGTTGTGGCAGCAATTCTGGTGTTTCTTTCTTTTCTTCCAAACCCACCTGAAACATGTTAAATTTGCGGGCGGGACTATACTGACAGACCTGTTTCAGGACCTCTTCCAGCTCCTATACCTTCACTGTTGTCAAGGTGTTCTCAACAACATCAAAATCTTTGTCAGACTGTTCTTCATCCAAAATTCAGCAAAAAGGAAGGATCAACTTACAGACAACCAAGAAGTCCATAAAGTCAAAGCTCTCATGTTAGAAGCAGATGGACAGGGACTTTCAGATTTGTTGCTGGCATCTCACACCTTGACGTTTTAACATTTTTTCAATAACATGCTTCCAGAGTTACTGCCCCAAAGATCCCAATTTTAATCAAACGCTGCTAAGATCAGAGCTTAGATCTTCAGTGGAAGCACTTGTCAGTGAACTGCATCAGGCAACAGCTTTAAACACTCCCACTCTGTCCCAATAGAACTCTTCTGTTGCAGAACTTATTGTAGACAATGTTGTTTCTTTGAAATATTTTTGTAAAACTGCAGGGTGGTGGTTGTTTTTCTATTTTCAACCCTTTTCACAGGTTACCTTTTTTCCATGTAGTCCAGTGAAATTTACTGAGCCATAATCCTCTCTATTTTCAGTGTATGGCTTGGAAGTGGAAAGAGAGGACTGAAAAAAAAAAAGAGAAAAAGCACTTGAAAGTGCAGGAACTTTGAAGAAATGAAGATTCAAAATTTCTCAAAGGAGGTGGGATCAGCTTTAGTAATAAAGTCCCACATAAATCCAAGCCAATAAGAGACACTGTCATTTGCTTCCTGACTCAGGGTCAGAAACTGCTGATCTTATGAAAAGTTTTCAAAAAGACACTAACATGTACAATTCAGATAAGAACGTTACCCTTTTTATTTGCATTTGTGTAGATATTTTACTTTTATTTATACAGATATTTTAAATGTTTACTCTTGATTACCAAAAATAGAAAGGCTTAGAAATTGCATATAATAGGCAGGTGTGTCTCAAACACTTCATAAAGCTTTTTTAAGTTTCACGTAAAGCTACCCATCTACAAAGGCAGATATTAAATGATTAAACAGCGATCTATATTAAAATTTCTACAATTCTTCCACAGGTCTAATTAGCTTTCCTTTTGTACTTTTAGTATTCCACGTGTAAACGCGTGTAATACCACAGGAATGCAACAATTGTTATCTGCAAGCAGTTAAAGGGGGCCTTGGTGACTAATGCTTCATTTTCAGGATACTGTAGAATATCCCAAATCCTGTATCCATAAAATGGTGCATAGTTTTCATGTGTGATCACAAAGTGAGTTCATAATTCCTATTTTACAATATTTACTGCATAAAAGGGGTCATGCTACACTTTTCCCATTCACAAGCTCTGGACCCAGACTTTCCAACCCTTTATTTATCAAAAATAAAATATTATGCCAACCATGACCTTTTAACAACAGCCTATTCACAGTGGCCAAAGGTTTTTATTGCTGACCTATTAAACTATTATAAAACAATAATTTCCCCTGGTCGCCTTTTTTTTTTTAAGGAGAAGCAAAACAAGACCACAAAGATTAAAAGAATAAGGATTAAAACTCCCTGAAACATTCACCAAACACAGAATTTCTTCTTGTTTCCTCTGCCAGAACACATCAAGCAAATACTATAATTTATAGCTTACCCCCCTTATAAATCATGAATACACACAGAAAAAAAAATCTGTTCTGTACATACCTCTCTTCTAGTAATTTTAAGTTTTCCCATGTCCATTAGGCCCTTACAACCTAATCTTGCTCTGCCAATTGCTCCCATGGTGAGATCATTAAGTAAATTATTTAAAGATCAAACAGCCTGCAGTGACAATGGAGTTCCATGTAAGGTAAATGCTTCAAAGCCCCCTCCCCCCTTCTCAAATTATAGCTCTACAGGCTATTCATCACCTCTGGATGGGGCATGCCCCACCATTACTTGGCTTTTCGCTGCAGGCTAAGGTAGCACCACTAATTGGCCTTTGTAACAAAACTGACCTGTGGACAGGATAAAACTTGTTTGGAGCTTTAGAGACAACAATTATTCAAGGTTAAAAACACATCAATGCCAGAGCTACGTCACTATAATAAGGGTGAATGAATTTCTTCCTCTTGGGTCTTAATGTGCAAGAATGCGTTCATGTTGTGCCCATGCCAAACAAAAGCTCCTTCAGGTAGTTGAACTGGTCCACTTTTCTTTCTTTCCCCCTCCCCTTCTTTTTTAGCTCAAGGACAAGTAGGTCTATCATTTTCTTTATTTCTTTGGAGCCCCTCACAGTGAGGGCCCTTTGATCTCTGAGAATAATGGTAGATGGAACAATTTAACTGCTTCATACAGGTGCAGGAGTTTATTTGACAGGTTGTGGCTTTTATTTCTAGCACATTAGCTGCATGCATACAAATGGGCTCTTGACAGACTCAAGCAGGTAGATCAGAATTTTTAAATTTTTTTTTAAAGAAGCCTCAACAAAGCCTGACCACACCTGCAATGATGGCACAATTTGAAATGCTGCATAAATTAAAGACAGGTGAGGCCAATGCGTTCCCTGCTGTGAATGAATTTTTACAACCAGTGAAAACAGCAGGTAGGAGGAAAAGCAGCACACATCAAGTATACAACAAGAGATCCTGTCACTTGTCTCTCAAATTAAAGAGGTCCTATTTGATCTGAGTTATTTTAAAATAAATAACACTACTAGACAAGATTTTATGTTGTATTGCCTGTAACAGAATAGAATGCAGGATAGAAGCAACATGAGTGAAAACATTTTCAAATCACATTTACTCAGACCAGCATTTTTTTCCCAAAAGAAGATTATCTGTATGAATTTTCTTGAATTTACAGTTATATATGATTATGACTAGTAAAGTGAAAATCTGCTCTTGGAAGCCTTGTAAAAGGAGAGTTTCTACATTCTTTTTTTGGTTTTTCACTTAAAGTGTCATTGAAATGGCTTGCGTAAGGGGATGCTATTCAACAGTGTACCAGCTAATAATAAGTTTGCTAAAGATTGAGTCTTCAGAATGCCACCACTTATGGAAGACACACACACATTTTTTGTTTGTCTCCACTCTCCTGTTTTGAGCTTGCTTTTTTTTCAGTACAATGCAGTTTTTCAGAGTATCCTGCCCTGAAAGGCATGAATTCAACAAAAATAAGGCGTGGGACATTGTGCCAACATAAACAATTTGTTTGGAAGTGTTATATCAAGACTAGTAAAACAGATGCAGTTATGCTAGAGGTAAGATATTTTGTGTTGGTTTAGTTTATTTGACTTGTGGGAGTATTTATTCTAGACTTACAGTCTTTATGGCAATGTAAGTGCTTTAGCTTTAGCACTTAATATGTAACACCATAAATGTAAATGTGACACTGTACTTAAAATTTCAAACCTCGAGGTTACATTGACATTACCTCTGCTGACATGGCTGTGATGGAGGTAAGAGGGGGTCAGTGCTGAGAAAAACCCTCTGTAGTCCTTTCCTGTCTGAACTGGTGCATTCTTAGAGCGTGTTCTGTCACTGCAGCAGGTTGGCAATGTGCTGCTTCATATCTGACGTGCTCCTGTAGAGCACATAGCCCATTTATCACCTGCGTGGTAACTACAGTACCCATTAAACAGATTTGGTGAAAATTACACTCCAGTTCTCTGGGCAATATAATGTTCTCAGAGAGGCAACAGAAGCACAAGATTGAACTGAGGAATAAATACTGAGGATAACTATCAGTCAGTTTAATTGTTTCAAATTTGTGCATAGTGAGTCATGTTCAAATGTAATTAAAACATGGGGTGTTTCTTCAGGTAAACTGGTGTTTTACTCCACATAAGTGACCCCTTCCAGAAGAGAGCTTGAGCCATACCTAAATGCTTCAGAGGAAAAATCCTAAAGTGAAAGTCCTAGAGTGAATTTTTCGCTGATAGAACACAGGATACTGAATTTCTGAACTGGATTAAATCCACAATTTTCTGCTAGAACAGTGTAAGGCAGTGTAATTATCCTGGGAAGGTTTCTACTTTTGGCACATCCCTAGAGGATTTTTGTAATCAGCTGATGGGAGAATGGGAGAGGTAGTTTAACTACACTGTTTTGTTCATCTTTTGCATATTGCAGCTCCTGGGGGCGGGGGTGGGGGCTCCACATGACTTCAGTGCTGCAGGTCTTGTGTGGATCAGTAACCACCCGCAGATTTATGTCTCCTGACAGTCTTCCAAGAAGTTCTGCTGCTCACAAGCTGGCTTGCAAATAGCTGCTGTAGAGCATGCTAACAGACCCTGCTGGGGTCACTTCACCAGGGAAGATGTCACCCTGTAGCAGGGCAGAAGGAAAGTGTCCTACCTTGTGGAGAAGAGATCGCTGGAGACGTTGCAGCTTCCATGTCACTGTGGGAAATGCTGCCCAATGCCTGTAATGCAAAGGCTCCCCCAGGCCAGACCACAGGTCTGGGGTCTTGGGGGTCTCACCAAGAGATCAGTATCTGCAAACAAACTCAATTCCATACTAAATTCTTTCTTCTCCATCCTCGGACAGCACCAGCTGTTCTAGGATGCTGACCAACAGGCTCTCCTTGTTCTAGAACAGCCTCCTTCTTTGTTTGTTTGCCTGTTAATTAAAAAGCAAATTCTCATTTGGAAGAAGCCAAACATCAGGATGTTGGAAAGACTGGCTCGGATAGAGCCATGAGTCCTGTCGGCAGTCTGCTGCTCTAGCTCCCACAGCCAGAGTCCAAGAAATAAATGTGAGGTGTTCCAGCAGCCAAAACAGTTTCCACAAAAAAAAAAGAAAATGTGAAATGCATTAATGATCAGATATTTCAGAATACCTAATAAGAAAAAAATTGAAGACTTATCCTGTTCTGCCTGTTTTGCCTTTTCTATTCTAACACAGGAAATAAAATATGCTGCAGCACACTGTATTTCTGTTAAAGCTATAACAGGTTTATGACAGTACTAAAACAGTGCAGCAAACATGAAGATTAGTGTAAGAGTCTTTTAGCATGCTTTATTACTCTTATTTAAAAAAAAATGTAATAGCTTTGTAGCACCTAAATGTGCCTAAGTAGGGCCTTTTTTTTCAAGAATTTGAATTTGGATCTGGTAATGGATCAAACTCCATTGCCAAGGATTTTTAATATACAAATCTTAAAGAACTCCAGAGTACCTGTTACCCAAAATTCAACAGATTAGAAACTGAGCTACAAAAACACAACGTCCAAAAGTTCATATGTGACGAGGTACCAGTTGATACACTGTATGATGCACCAGTCAAAACAGGGCTATGATAAATTCTTTCTCAGTGCTTCATTTTTTTGAGAAGACTGTAATATTAAATCAGTGGAGGTGCAGCGGTGGTGGTCAGAGACGACATCAGAATTTTTTTTACTTATTCTGTGTTTCTTTTCAAGGGATTTAAAAAGAAAAAATATTTCTGCTTCAATGGAGAGCATTTGCCCAATCAGTGGATAATTAATCTACAACGTGACTTCATGTTTTTTGTCACTGGTCATCTGAAATGGCATTCTTTCTCACCATGGCACTGACCATGGAAACATCCATGAACAGTTCTTGTGGGCCCAACGTTCAGTCCATAGGCTGACTGCGACAATGATCTGCAGAGACTCACTCTGAAATCACCTTAAGTGATTTCAGCCGGACTGGTGTTCTTCTGCAGTGATGCATGCGGAGTAGCCACTGTACTTCCAGGAAGAAGTGCATTAGGAAATATGGAGAATAAGTAAATGCACCGCCATCTCCAAATAGTTAGCGGCACAATCATGTTAAGGGTCATGCTATAGCTACTGTGGTTCCCAAATGTTAGCTGTACCACCTGTATCTGTAATTTTTGCACCTCCTTCCAGTGTGGATCCCAGCTGGACAAAGCACGTTGCTGCTCTTCTGGAGAGGTCTACTTTCAAGACAAGAGATAATTGGTCAGCGGGTCTTTTCCAGTCTAAATTCTCCATCTCTGTCCCTGATTCACTACAGAGAACTCAGAAAGTAGCTCCCATATACAACTTTTTAGTTTCACTACTGGAGATTGAAAAGTTGTCTTCCTTCTATACTTTTCAGAAATCTGGGTTCATCATCCTTTTAAAATGAAATATTTAAATGAGAACTGAAATTTATACTATCTGTAGCAATTAAATTCTGTAATCTTTGCTTTCTAGACGCAACTGAGCATGTAACCATCTTAACCTATAGTAAACAAAGATACATTTGAAGTCACAGAGAAAGTAACACAGAAAGCTGTTACTTCTCAAATGACCAGCGGAGAATTGTCATGACTTGCCCATCATAAGACCCTGCTCCAAACTGAGACGAACTTCAGGGATGAAGGACCAAAACTGGGTATGTCATGAATGGTTCCTCTCAAGCAATTAGCTAAAACATTGAAGACTTTGGCTTGCTAAGATCTGTATAGCCAAAGGACAAAGAATTATAAGGGTTATTTTTATTTTACTTCCAATACATATCAACCATCAATTATATACTCCATTTAGTTACTATATCTAAAGATGACAGGTTAGCATATCCAGTGTTTCTTTTAAGCTACTATTTTGCCATCAAAAATTAATATAATAATTATGTATTTGTCTGGATTAACTACACGTAGAATATTAAACAGCACCAAAACCAAGAATTTTTTATCACCTACGCAGAATGACAGAGATTTCTTGGTTTTGCAGCTTCTTGAGTGTGTACTGCATTAAAAGTTGCTCACAATTAAAGTGTAATCAGTTGACCTTTGTATAGCCCATTGCACATGCACCTACATCACAAACAAAACTGCAGCTGGAATATTGCTGACTGAGGTAATTCTCATTTTTTTCTCCTACAGAGCCATAATAAAAAATCTTCATCTGTTTATGAACACACCTATAGCCCTACACTTGAAAAAGTTTATAAAGCCCTGATGTTTTGCACATCTCTGTGAAAAAACCTGCATCTCAAATGTTTTGAAAATGACAGAGGATATGATAAGTACTTTCAATGGTCCAGCTAAAAGATGCCCAGCATGTTAGATCCTGAAGTTCCTAATTAATGTTGCAATGCTTTTCTGTTGAGCAGAGGTTGTAAAATTAATTCAAAGTCAATGAAAATAGTTATAATCCTTCCTGTGACTTCAAGGGCTTCAAATCTGAGTTCTAATTGAACTTGCAAATTTCCAGATGTTTCAACTCATGTACATATTCAGCCAATTCACTTTGCTCTCTTCATTTCTCAGTTTCTCTTCTTACATTTCCTGTTTTTGATTTGATGTGCCAAAGAGGTTGAAAGACTATTTTCTGCATTTGCTTTTTTCCTATTTCACAAGCCTCCTCCAAGGGGTTTTCACCTTAGGTTAGCTGTATTTTCAACCTGCTCCTGAAATTTGTCTATTTTCAGCAAATTTTGTCTTGCAGAGCAAGCTGCTAATTCTGGTAGTAGAGGAACACATTCTCTGGTGATTCCTAAAGGACAGAAACTTTGGGGTTTGGAATAACCTCTACTGGCTATTTTGTGTCCTCAAAAGTGCAGTTGCGTCTTGTAGCTTGCTCTAGCTACACCGGAATCTTCCTGAATCTTCTTGGGATCTTACATGCTCTTCAAAATTCCCTGGCAAAGCTGTGATTGATCATGAGGATGGGATGTAGGAATGCCTACACTACCAACTGGTGAAGTGCATAGAGGGAAGGAGCTTGATTTGCTACAAGCCACTTTGAATCAGGGACCTCACGGCTGCCTCATAGTTTTACTGGCAATGAAGTTTGCTTTGGCCACTGGCCCCAGGTGTGCCCTGTGCCTGCGTCCAGTGCTTGCTGCTGGAGGACACTGGCTCTGCCTCAGGAGAAGGTTCCTCTGCATGGTGCCCATGTGTGTGACTTCAACCCCACTTCCACCAGGGGAGAAATCATTAGTGGTACGTTCAAACACATGTCACCAGATTCCTGTAGATACAAAGCAAATTTCCACCAAAGAAATCCTGCACCAGCTCACTGTATCACTGCTGTAGCTGTGCCCATTAGATCCTCCGGTAAAAAAGCTGGTGCTAAATTGTAGGATTTTCAATCCATGTGAAATTTGTCTTTGACAGCATGAAGACAATTTCTATGGGATGGTACGTCACTGTCTGTGCAATTTAGGATTTTTCCTTCTCTAGCAGTTGTTTGCAAAGAACTGGCTGGCCACAGAGCTCTGTCTGCTCTCACTTCCAGGTGATCATCTGCATTAAAGAGCACTACAACCCTGACATCCACCCTAAATGTAAAAGCAAATCCAAAACAAGCCAGCAGAACAAATTAAGTGGACTGGTTAGCTTTGACAAGGTAGTATCACTTTACTAGAACTTTTAAACAAATTTTGATCCTGAGTCTTTTGCTGCAAATTTAGGTCAATTTAAGGTTATTATATGAGCCAAAATATTATTTTTGGCATCTCCACGAGGAAAGCATCGTATTTTTTTAAAAACAGTTACATTCTTATTTTGCTATTTTGACACAGTTTGGTTTGAGTAGCACTAATCAGTTGGGGTGAGCACAGTTATAGGACTAAAAGCGAGTCTTCTATTGCTAGCTGGCTTCTTCAATAAAAACAATTCCATATTATTTACCAGCTCTATAGGGTTATGTAAGCAGCTTATTACAATAAATAGGAGGTGCATTTGCCTGAATATATGGATTTTCTCTTCTTGGCCTATGAATACTATGGATTATTATCACTTTCACCCTGTACACTGAACCATAGCGCTGCATAATGCAGCTTAAGTCCATTTCGAGATGACCGCAAATTGTCGTAATTTTCTGTTAGAGTAATGATCAAATATTGATATTTCTTCAGTTCATACAAATGGATAAAACCTTTTTACATGCTGCTTAGTCAATATATTCTGATGTTCACATTAGGGATTTGGAAATCAATGTAGTTTTCCTGTTATTCTTTTATGATTAAATCAATTGGGGTTATTTACTCATAGCAGAAAATATGGGTGATTGCAAACCCTACAGCTTGGTGAATTGCTTTCTCACTACTGCTGCCCTGTAATGAGAAGGTACAGGTTCTCTTCAGGGGTTGACTGAACTTGCTTATGTATAGAAGCCATTTGAGGTGCAAAAATTGTTTATTATTAAGGGCTAGAAGTGTTTCCTGCCAAAGGGCATCTTCATCGTTTGCCATTACATTAACATTGACAAAACATGGTAATACTAAAGCCCAGCAGTGCTGATCACATGGAGGAAAATAGCAGATGCTTGGCAATTCAACTTAAACCATCACACTTTGACTCCTAGGTTAGAGATACAAGTTAAAAGAAAATGGAATAATAAAATGGATGCACAACAAGAATTTTGGAAATATTATTCCTGAGGATCAGAGCTATAAAAAGGTAGAACACTGTGCATTAAACAGATTTATGTTAAAACTTCCCATAAAAGCTGCAGCAGCATAATCTGATATTCTAGATCGGGCAAGAGATTTTGTTTATATTTCAGAGGCAAGAATAAACATTAATTTGTGTAACAGCTTTAAGTAAAGCTACAGTTAATGCATTGGAATACAAAGCTTACATTGCTGGAGTCTAATTTCCCACGTTAATTTTATTTCTGTGGGCATCATCCATACTTTTCTTTTGGAAGGGAAGTATGTGTATGTATGGAATGTACGTAATTGGCCATGCCCTTTGTGCATTTAGAGAAAAGCACCTCTCATTCATTAAAATTACATGAGTTCGAGCCAATTTGATGAACCTAAAACCCAATTCATCTTGGAATCCCACAATTCTTATTTGTGCAGCTCATTCCAGAAACTCAGATTTGGAAGCACTATGGTATGTCTTACACCTGATGGAAAAATAGGTTTTTCATCATTTAAGATACAGAATATATAACCATTCATAGACAGTTTATCAGAATTTAGAGACCCAAAGATCCCAAATCAGATTGTCTCCTGAAAAAATACTTTCCATACATGAGAAATGGAACACTAGTGGGTGCATCATACTGCCTCGATTCACTAAGCCTTTTGTAAGTTTAAGCAGGAAGAGCCTTCTCCAGGCTTCAGGAGGTAGAGGTGGTCCCTGCCTAGTTTTGTACCACTCAGGTGATTTACTGGATAAAGAATACATCTGATAAAGCAAAATTTGGATTTTGGGGAAAGAAGGAAAACATATGATTTTTAAAGCAATGTCCTGGAAAAATATCATGACTGCAAAGCCTTTACCAAAATTATTTCTATGGCTGAGCGTTAAACTTCTAAAATCTGGGTCTCTGATGAAAGAACTTACAGACTCTTAATTATATCAATAAAACTGAGTGCCTATACAATAAAAGTCAGGTGCTAATTCATATTACTGCATCTTAATGTGCAAACACAAAGGTAAACTGCAGCAAGCATGACAAGGCAGCAGTGTATTTAGATCTCACTTAAAAATCAGTGGAGGTAATTTCTCTTTGTTGACAGCAGCAATCCCATAAATTGAGCTCACTGATGAATTTTTTAAAACATATTTTCTCTTTTTTCCTCCTCTTTTGACCCAAACAAGAAAAGATCAAATCCTCCTGTGCACACAGGCGCTGAAGCCCATCCTTTCCAAAGCATCACTAGAATGCTGTTGATTCCTGTGGAAACTGGCCATCCAAATCTTGTAGTTTTGAGAAACTCAGTGAAGTGTGGAAACAAAGTGGGAACAGGAAGGACAAAGAAAGCATGTGGATTTTTATGCAGCTTCTATCTCTAGATTCAGTAGTGCTTTAAAGTAAATAGCCAGATCTCAAAATCAACACCAGCATGAACTTCGACATTGAACGAATGACTTAAAAATGTGAGTCTCATTGCTAAAATATTTGAAATGGACTACAGTGAGTGACTGGCAGGATGCAGTGAAGTTGCTTCCAGGGGCTGCCAGGATCCCTGCCAGCAGGCATGGCCGTAATTCAGTTTGGAAGTAGTGAAGGAATACAGGTGTCAAAATGAATGCTTAAGGAGCGCTGCAAATATTTTTTAGCAATAAGCAACATATACTGAACTAAGCTGATTCCTATGTTGACCTATACAGCTGCAAACCTACTGTAATTCTTCTGATTTCACCATTGTACCAGAAAAGCAGAATGTGTCTCTGGAACCTTTAAAAAATGATATCAAAATCGAGCACACTTCTGAAACAGCACTGCAAAATTCACACCTTCAATAAAGCAACTTTTCACTAATTCAGGTGACTTCTTAATTTCCTGCTCTCTCTCACCTCTGTGAAATGACTCTGCATAGCCTTATATCTTGCCAGCAAAAGGAGGCTTCCCTCACTGCTTGTGGCAGGGCATGTTCAGAGTCTGTGTTAGTGGCGAGCTGGAAAAAGGCTGCTTCCCTGCATCCCCAGTACTGTCAGCATTCTCCTTCCTCACCAGCCTGTGTCTGGCCAAGCATTTCAAGATAATTTCCAAACCTGGCTGTCCTTCAAGCCATCATCTTGGTACAGGTTGCCAGTAAAATGCCAGTGGCCAGCTCCTTCTGGGTAAGCAATCTTCCTAATGAAAATAGGTCTGAAGCAATTATCAAAAATAGCGTTTTGCATATAAGCAACACAGTTAAATACCTTGATGGAATCTAGTAAATTTTAAGTCCAATTTTTCAGGCTGTGACAGGGTCTTTGAAAAGAGTTAGGAAATATTAGTGTTCTGTGACTGCAAGCTCAATTTGCTAATAAAGACAATACCTTACCCCAAAGGTTTTTTCCAGCTGCAGCCCCTGAAGCACAAACGTTAAGGATGTATCACACAGAACTGTCAGTTACTACTGGAGCCAGAAAATTGTTGTTTCAAATGTTACAGTACAGGAAAATCGCCTCTCTGCACTTGCTGCCAAAAAAATGACAGCTTAATTTATGCCATGCTGAAGCTACATTACAGAGCCATTCAGCCTGGCAGTTAAGTACACTCCATGCTCACATCTTTCCCCTGTGCAAGTGCACTGGGGAGAAATACACAGGGACTGTAATAAGGACAATTGGCTGCAGTGTTTTCCATGTCAGTGGAACTAAATACAGGTGGAACAATATCAGCAATAAAATACATCACCTGAACCTCATATGCAAAACACCTCTTGGTGTGTGGATTCACACATAATCAGGAAGGATGTGGGACAGAAATGTTATGCATGAAGTGGATTATAGAGAGGTTTGCTTGTGTCAGACCTCTGGGTTTTATGTTGAAGGGAGGTGCTGAGGTATTACCCATGCCTTTGAAAATTATGTCAGTATCCTTGGTTCAGACCTTCAAAACTTGGCAATGTTTACACTTTCTGAAATTAAAAATCTGACAGTATTAAAGCACAGCCTAGTGTCGATATTTGTCATCAAGTTTTTCAGAAGATATTAAAGATGCACATGACATTATTTAAAATGAACCATCATCCAAACAAATCCCATAAAATTATCATCCTAAATGAATCCCAAGATTGCTATGTAGTTTTTTTAAGGCCAAAGCTTAATTTTATTTGACATTGAAACAATGATCATCCATGTAATAGAATGAAAGGAAATTATCATGTCTGTTTTTCTAGTTAGTTTATTCATATTAATCACATGGTAATTATGTCCAGAAAGATTGATCTTAAACAATCTTGCAAATGAAGAATTGTACTTCATTTCATAAACTCATCAAGATCAAAACCAGTTGATCTTGATGTCATTTATTTCCCCTCTCCTTCCTTTTCTACTCAGTGTTTGTACCAATATTACTGTGTACAATATTAATGCTTACTTTTAGAAGGCTTTTGCTAATAGCTAACCCATTCACAGCAGACTGGCTTCACAACTGTTTTCTGAGGTGGAGGGAAGTAAAACAAAAGACTTCATGAAATGAATCAAATGCACTGACTGAGATTTTTAAAGCATAAATGGTCTTCTAATCTACCCATTCTTGTTTGTGCTATGAAAGCTACCCACAGTGAGTAGGGCTGTGTATAAAACCACTGTGAGTAGTTGGAAGAAAATATTTCCTATTAACTTGGAAATTCTGGGTACAACTAAATAAGTTCAGAATTTATTGTAATGTCAGATCATAAGGCTTAGAACTCGCATGGTTTCTTTGGGAGATCTTGTGTCTTGTGTCGGCATGTGTCCTCATCTATTTTAGCCTGAATGAAACATTTCCCATTCCTGTTTTCACAGAGTTTATAATTTGAGTGAACCCGAAATCAGGCAAAAAAAAAAATCTTGGTTGAAATGAGTGGCATGTGTCTGTTGAACTAGAAATAGTCAGAAATCTTCTCAGTCTTTATGCTGAATATTAAATCTTGTTCACTTAAGAATCAAATGGTGGGAAGTCTTTCATCCATGTAAGAGGAAGTCTGCCATTTAGTAAGGCAAATCAAAATGAAAATAACATAATTCCACAATTTTACTTAAAGTTCAACTGCAATTTAGTACAGTAATAATAAAATATTCTTCAGTCTTTTCTTGAAACCTCTCATGGATTTCTAAATGAAAATCTTTTTAAGCTTCTGTCATGTAAAACCCTATTCACTCCAAACTGG
This sequence comes from Rhagologus leucostigma, assembly GCA_013397725.1. NCBI lineage: Eukaryota > Metazoa > Chordata > Aves > Passeriformes > Rhagologus > Rhagologus leucostigma. The sequence continues at coordinate 955,146 of VZTD01002143.1, forward strand.
GCATATAGGAAGGTTTTATCTTACGGCACTTGTGGTTTTTTTTCTCTGTCTGTGTAAAGCCCTTGAACCGAGTCACTATATTATTTGCGCCTGTTCACAGATTGACACTATCAAATCCATAATCTCTTAACACATACGGGGCATTTCACATAAGGCATTTTCTGTGTGATTAGGAATGCTGTAAATTATCCATTTTCATTTCATGAGAAACAGGTTCCTGTAGTACAAAGGTCTGTGCCAATCCTATTCTTTAGAGAAAGAAACATGACATTCTTTTTCTTAGGAGCCATAACTCATTGTTAGATCTATCATATAAACAACAGGCTCGTCTTTAGCATATGTATCTCTACTTATACGGACGTATACAAATTGTCTATACTTCAGCTGTGTCAGGATTTAGAATATTACTACCACACATGAAATAGCGGAGGCAATGCACTACTAGAAGAATGAGTTTCACACTCATCAATGATTAAAGACCAGTTAATCAGACACTGAGTGTGTTTCCTTGCAAAATTAACCAACAAGGTATAGGAAGGTGCAGAGATGTCCCAGGTTTCAACCACGTAGCTGTAGTAATTTAGTCTATTAGAAAGAAGAAAGGATTTACAAATATGAGAGCCATATTTTACAATTTTTCTCCTGAGGAAACAAAAGCACATTGATACTGCACCCAAAGTCAACCTGAAACTCCTACTTTTACAGTATTAGCTAAACTTCCATGTTTTAGGTGAAGGATTAGAACTCTGAGAATCCACTTTGTCCTAGGAATTCCCTGAACTGAATAGACGCTTGGTCATCAGGAAGGGTCGTTATATGAAATTTAGCATTGTAAGAGTGCTTTGGGCTTTTGAATTTCTAATTAATTAATTCTAAATGTAGTACAACACAGTACTATTTGGAGTGAGGTTTCCTAGATTGTTTTTCTGTATGCTAAGGTGCCTTAAATCATGTTTCAGTAACAGAAACCTAGACGCATGTAGATGGCTCTCTCTTTTGTACAGATTATTATTAATATTGTTGCTGTTATTGTTTGTTCTCTTATCTCATTGCTATTTCCAGTTAGTTATTCTTATTTCAGCCTGTGATCTTTGCCTTTTGTGCCTTGAATTCTCCTCCTCAGCCCACTGCAGGGGGAAGGGGAGGGAAAATGGGAGACTGAGAAGGTGGCAGTGTGGTTTGGAGAGTCTCAGTGGGAGCACGAAATTGCAAAGTACCATTCCTAAACCACAACAACTGGGAAAGACAGATTTTGCTTTCTTGCCTTGGGGTAGACTAATCCTTACAATATATGAAGTGTTAGGATTCCGTTGCAAAGGAAGTCAATGGCTGTACGCATGACTACATTTGTGTGTTGACAGTCTCAAGCCGACTTTTCAAAACTGGAGACATCACCCGAGCATTGCTGCATTCCACAAGCAATCTTTCAATTGGAACAGAAAATAGAATGACATAGAAGAAATCCTGTTTTGATTTTTCCTTTTTATTAGGAGTTTCAGCCCTTCCTGCACCTTTCAAACTCAACTCACATAGTTCTGATCTCATTAAGGTATATCATTAGGAAAATAATGTTTCTTATTAGATGTTTCTTCTTTCAGGAATATAACCCAGAGCCAATATCTCTAACATACAAACCAAAAAAAAAAACAGTCATAAGGAAGACGGAAACTCTGAAAGGCCTTGGTTTTTCATGCAAAGGAGTGAATGAATGGCAAAATGGAAGAAATGCATCTCCACAAGCTCACTTTGAAAAGGTGTATTGTGAGAAATGTAGTGTGCAGCTGTCATTATGGCATCTATTGATCTCTATAATATCATGTATTTCTTCAAATACTTCAACCAATTTCAATTTCGCTTTATTGTTAGGAAAGAAGTTTTCCATTTCTAGAAAGGGAATATGAAAATTTCAGGAGTGCTATTACAACTAAGTGTTCCTATTCTGATCCCAAAAAGTCCTAAACCACTTAAAATTGTCCATTAATGGAAAAATGATCTTGTTTTAATAACATAGTCATAATATCCTCTAATAAAAAAGAGCAGATACTGTAATAATAAAAACTCTAGTAATATGTCCATGTATTATTCTTCTTATTGGCTTATGTTTAGAATCATAGACTCATAGAATGTTTTGGGTTGGAAGGGACATCCAAAGATCATGTGGTTCCAACTCCCCTACCACAGGCAAGAACACCTTGCATTTGATCAGATTGCTCAGAGCCCCATCCAACACAGCCTTGAATACTTCCAGGGATGGGAAATCCACCACCTCTCGATGCAACATTTCCAGTACCTCAACACCCTCTGAGTAAAGAATTTCTTCCTTGCAACTAATCTAAACTTACCGTCTTTCAGTTTGAAACCACGGCCTCTTGTCCTGTAATTATCCATCCATATAAAAAGTCCCTCTTCCTGCTTTTTATACAAGCCCCCTTAAGGTACTGGAAGGTGCTACAAGGTCTCCTCAGAGCCCCGCTCCAGGCTGTACAACCCCAGCTGTCTCAGCCTTTGCTCATAAGAAAGGTGCTCCAGCCCACTGATCATCTTTGTGGCCTAACATTTCTGAACAATAGCAGGTCAGTGTGAACATCAACATTAGACCCAGTTCCTAAAACTCTATTTGTGTCAATTTTTCATCTTCAAGGGCATGAAATTAATGGACCACTGGGACTAACTGTGGTCACACAGATAACTGTTTGCTTGATCAGGTATACGGACACTATAAGTTTACAGATGACCAGAGACAGCTATATATTTTTTATTTCTATCATAAGTTTATTAAGCCTAGAATACAATATTTTAAGTATTAAAATGCAAACTCCCAAGTTATATTGTATACAAATATTTGACTTGTCTAATTCAAAAAAATGCCATGCTGTCAGCTGGAATTTTCCTTCCATTTTGTCGACTTAGGAAAAGGTAAAATATAAAATCAAGTATGGCCCTCACCACCTCTATTTCTGACTGAACTATCCTCCTCTTGGTAAGGCTGCAGCAGGCTACTTTTATCTGGCCCCAAACACAAACTGGATAGACCTAACTGAGATAAGTTTTGTCACTTGAAGTCCATGAAGCAGGTACCCAGACACCCTTCTCTGTACAAGTGACAAATGTATTGCAGACAAGGTAATGAACGCCTGCACACGATCTTCCTTTCCTCCATTTCCCCACCATTTGAATGTATTTGGGACTGGTTATCCCCAGAGTAGAGCACCTGTCCCCATCTTCAGTTAAGACCTTCTGATCCTGTCTAGATCTTCAGAAAAGCTCTGATGAAGACTGTGAAATTTTGGCCTCATATTTGGTGGTTTTTTTTCATAAACTACTCTCATTCACACAAAATTACACTTTTCTTTCTCCAGCTGGAAAAACTGTTCAGTCATCTCAGCTTAATGGAAGTATAACTTACCTTCTGGGTTTTATTGTTCAATTGATATGTGTTTTTTTCCCGCAAAATTAAATATTACTTTTTTCTATCAAAACACTGTATTCAAGCACAGAGGCAGTCTCTACAGCATCAAGATGATACTTTAGCTCTGACACAGGATTCAGTTTAGGACAAAATTCCATCAATTGTTTAAATATGCCAGTACTCTAACCTGCTTGAAGGCTCAAAAGAAAATATTTAGTTTATTGTCATAACTGCATAATTCTGTGCACTAAGATGCTTTGCTTTTACTATTTTTATCAATCATCCTTTAAAAATAGTATCTTATACTAAAACTAAAGCACTACAAAACATAGACTGTAAAATTTATTTAGCAAATAGTTATGTTTTTTAATTTGGTTGTGTTTTTTTTTTTTGTGAAAGTGCTAGACATTGGAGGCAGTGCTCCTTTAAACAACCCTCTCTTAATAGTAAGTATTAAGATTTTCTTGTCATTCAAGAATATTGTACCACATATTTGGGAACAACTTATTTTATTTTATTTTTGACTACATCAAGGCAGATGGAGAAGAAGACGAGGAGAGCAACTAAACGAGAAATGTAAATTCTTTCCTTCAAAATTGAAGTATTTTATAATAAACAAAGAGCTAAATTTCTAGTTGCTAAGAGACCTACATCAAAACAACTACCTTTTCCTTCTAAAAAGGACCCAGCATAGGCTATGATTTAACTCTTTGTGGTCTCCAGCTTTCCACACCATAACACTGAAAACGAACAAGGGAAAAAAAATACATTTGTGTAACTACAACAAAGACAGTTAATAAAACATAACGTATGTAACTATTTTATTAGCTAATGGTTAGGATGCTATCAAAGCTTGCTTTTTTTTTCCTCAGGAAAAAAATGCAATATGTCAGAGGACATAAAATTACTGTTTCATTTAAGTAATAAGATGAACTGTTTTCAGAATGTGACCACTTAAAGAAACAAAAAGGAATGTTTTGACCAATATGTTTAAGTAGCGCCTGTGTTGTACTGACTGACTCTTACAGTGTTGGTGTCTTTGATCCACTATGTAAGAAACCATGTGGCTGCAGGCCAGCAATAACAACCCCAGAAACCTTTAAAGAGTCAGCAGCTTTTCCTTTTTTTTCCCTCCCTGTCTCTTTATGTAGAGGAAATCAAACACGCAGCTAAAGGGCATCATAAATATATCTGATCACTGTTCAGGGGGTTTCCAAAATGAGCCACTGGAGAGACCATCTTTATTGCAAGGCCAATCCCAGTTTTAATCAAAGCAAATGTGCTTTAAAACCTAGTTGATTAAACTGGAGTAAATGTCAAAATAAAGACCAGAGAACAGTATTTACACAGAAGACATGTCCCGCTCATTTGTGCAGTGCCAAGGACACATTTCTGCGCTGTTCCAGAAGCTGTCTTATTCATCAGGAAATTTGTCCAGTGCCCTCTTCTGGACTCTGGGAAATGATGAAGAGGAGGCACTGTACTTTCAGTTAGCTTATCAGCTGCTTCAGTGTCTCCACAGATACTTCGCATGTCTGTCTCACGCAGCATCCAGCGAACATCCCTCCCTCCCTTCCTTAGCCACAGGGCTATGAACTATAGTTACTTATCACTTCTTGAGTCTTTGTGCAGTTCTGCCTGTGAAGCCAAGCTTCCTCACCTAGAATCAGCGCTTGTGGTGTAAGTATTCCTCCAGCTGACCTTGTCACCGCAGGTCTAGTGGAAGAGAAAAATGCCAACTCTCAGTTTGATTTAAATTCAGCTCTACAGACAACATGCCATCTAGACGATAATTTCTGACACTAGAAGAGGTGAAAATCGACACCTGCTTCCAGATTCTTGCTGACTGCTGAGATGCTTGAGACATTTTGCCAACAGAGAATAGAATGTCAAAAGACAGGAGATCTAGATCAGCAGCCTGTGGGAAATTTGATTGTTACGAGTCGGAACCGCATTAGCACGAGTGCTGTGCTTTATCCATAACGAACAAATGGGGTACAAATATTGTACACAAAGGAAACTTATCTGGTAAGAAAAGTCAAAATATCCCGCGTATTTGAGTGGTAGCTGGCAAAAAGATGAAGAACAGCAGGGGAGTCAAATATATAGCAGTCCTCCTGCCAGAAGTTGCCTCTGTTTCTTCCAGCTTCCTTATGCACCTACAACCTTTTAGGAACTATGTTGTTTCTCCAGCTTCTCCTCCTGAGTACTTTGATTATCACAGAATCGTAGAACAGTTTGGGTTGGAATTGTCCTCCAAAGATCATCTAATCCAATGCCCTTGCAGTGAGCAGGGACATCTTCGACTGGATCGGGTTCCTCAGAGCCCCGTCCAACCTGATGGTGAATGTTTTCAGGGACGTGGCATCCACCTCCACTCTGGGCAATCTCTTCCAGTGTTCTACCACCCTTATCATAGAAAAATTCTTCTAATCTAATTTAAATTTATACTCTCTTAGTTTAAAATCATTACTCCTTGTTCTGTTGCAACAGTGTGTGCTAAAATCTGTCCCTTATTTACCTTGATTCACTTAGAGATAAGGTCTATCCATCACTCTGTACTGTTTGGTGAACCTTCACTGGGAATATGTGACATTTGAGCTCCTCAGCCTTGTCTGAAGCTCCAGTCCTTTCAGAAATATAAATGACCTCCAAATTCTGTCCAGCCTTAAGACCATTTCAGTTATAGTAACCATAACACTAATGAGCTGTACCTTAGAATTGTACACAAGCCTTCAGTGTCGTGCAATGGGTTCCATGAGCCCCTGTTTTCCCTCTTTGCTTCTATTACTCATCTAAGTCCATCTTTCATTCCTGTTTTGTGATTTTTTAGGGGACTACATGCAAAAATTTTAGGGAGTATGGTTTTGTCATATTTTTTGATGAAGTCGACTGCTGTGGGGCTGAGTAATCCTTCCCTCCAAACACTGTTGCTATCCTTGTGTTCAATAATTTCAGCAACTCAAAGGACCAGTGCAATGCACTGTAGAGTTAGTTCAGATATATGCTACAATAAATGACAGTAGACTTTGCTCAGTCATTTAAGAACACTTTTTAAGAGGAGGGAGAAGATAGCAGAGAGAGCCCTGAAAGGCCAGCTGCTGAGTCAGGTGTATGACATGACTCTCAAACACCTTAAATATTTTGATGGGGAAGTTTGGGGGAAGAAAGGAAGAGGGAGAAATGTTCGCTTTTGGTTACTGGCAACCCTCTTTCAAAAGTATTGCAAGAAATATTGAGCAGGACTGGAATATAGAACTGCAAGCATGAGTTAGCCAAGTCAGAGATACACAAGATTAATAAAATTTTTTTCCTCAACAGCCTGCATGAGACAGCTTATTCTTTTGTTTTGATATTATCACCATGTAAACTATTTTCAGGTACACATGGAGATAGTCTAGTTCTTGAAATTAGCTCTTCAAGATGAATTCCTGAATTAACCTGTTAATAAACCGGGAAGTATTTAGTATTAAACTTGGCCTCTGGGAGACAGCAGCTCATATTTGTTAACAATGCTATTAGTATTAGCATAACGATCATCAGTCATTATTTGCAGTTTCACATGTCTTTGTTTTCTTAGGTGATAATTCTGTGTTCCCCGTAAAATACATATATGCTGTTACTCTAAAAAAACAAATACAACAATTTACTTATTTAATCTTCCATATACATGTTCTCCTGTGGTGATAATATCCATCTTCTACCAAAATCACAACCTCAGTGCCATCTAAATTAAATTTTTTGATCCAAAATTATTATGAGAATGGCATCAAAACAAGTCACCAAATCACAAAGGGTGTTGTAACTGATTATTTAGGCCTGACTGTTTTGTAAGGCATTTGCAGATGTTCCAGGCTGAATAAGAAAGCTTGTTCCCAATACTGAATGCTATGTCAAAGCAAAATGTTTAGATGTTTTTTGCTTCCTGTGGTGGCTGACTGCCACTTGTGTCTGCCACATCACCATTTTGTGCCTGTCCATTGAATGAAGTGACACTTCCGAGGGTCAGTGTTGATATCTCCACACCTAAAATAGCTGACCAGTGTCCACAACCTGTTAAATCAGTAGGGGCTGACCTGCTTCAAGGACATTGCGTCAGAAGTTTGCAATGCAATAAATGAGATCAGAACCTGACCCTCCTCGTGATGGGTGATGGAAGAATAACAGAACAGCCTTGTATCTTCAGCCTCCTTTCCTTCTCCCTCAAACCAGACAGATATTTATGGAAAATATTTATTGTAAGAATCTAGAAAAATAGCAGAGATTTAATATTTATTCTACCCTGAGACAATCAGGAAATTTATTCATAACTTACAAATTCTGTCTTTATGAACCTTTCTTCTAACTATAACCATGAATGTTAAGAGTTTCTGACAGGGTCTTTGACACCTCTCACATACGTTACCCAGAGGCAGCCAGAGGATAAGAGAAAAAGTTATTAGCATGGGATAAGTGCCTTGGAAAACAATGAGCATGACAAAAGACTGAGCAAGTCACGGTTCAGAGATAGTTGTGGATAGTAACTGACATGAGATTTAACGTGTCATGCCTGCCATTGGGATTGAGAGCAGAGCTGGTCTGTTAGATGGATGCAACCAACAATGTAAAACAGAAAAGCAGAAGAAAAAGTGCTTTAAATAGAGCTGTTTAAAACGAGAGTGGTCTCTTGGTTCTCTAGGCCAAGGGGTCTAAACTAAGGAAGGAGTGCCCTAGGCAAGAAAAAAACCTGAAGTTAGGGGGGAGATGAGACCATGGAGATCAAAAGGATGTGGGGATAAAAAAAGGGTGGGAAAGTCAGAGCACTTCTATAGTGGAGAGGAAGTTAAACCGAATGTTTTTATGCGTAAATGTTTTTTGCTAATTTTGTATGGACCTGTAAATAGCTATTTTTGCATATGAACAGTGGGAATGTGTTTATAATGTTGTTTTAGAATGCTTGCCTTCTTTGTTGTGAATGAACTGAAGGACTCAGGAAAAAACAATCCTAGTGAGAAGGTAGGAAGCTACAGAGAAGATTGGGGAAAAGGGTTGGTGCCAACAATTGTTTGTGGAAGAAATGGGACTGGAACACCTCCTATGCCTTCTGGGCAGGAGCGCTGAATTGGAGTGACTACCCCTGCAATGAGCCAAGGATGCATAACTGGAGTGCTCTAAGGCCAAATAAATCCAGAAGCATCAGTCCTAACATAATTTTCTAAAACAAAGATATCTTCTGAAGACTACCGCAGTCCATTGGAGAAGGTCTTTTTCTTGCAAATAGAACCTCTTGCTTTCCATTTACTTTTCAGGAATTGTCAGCTGAAGAAAATTCCCTTCTGGGAATGCTGGGTTGCAAACCTGCCCAGCTATGGGTGGAGAAGAAAGGGCAGGATTGACCCCATTTCTAAATAAGCACATTCATGCAAACTGTATAGGAGTCTGTTCATACAGACCAAAGTCAATACTGTTTATAATTGAGCTAATGATATATGAACTTTCTTTTATTATAGTCAGAAGCCTAATTGCTTGCTATAAGATACTAGTTTCACTACTCCGTATGTCAAGTATGCCAAATATTTAGAGGAGTGGCACACAGAAAGCTTTACAAGATTGGGTTGGGTGTTTGGCTTTATTTTATTTCCAGTTTTTGTTCCGTGTTTTTTAACACTTTGTCACACTTTGACTTTGCCACAGCGCTTCAGACACACGACCCATTCAATGGTGTGGTTCAGTGTTAGTCTAATCAAAACATGTTAGTCACATGAATATTTGTGAAACGCACAGATGACAGCTTCACTGTATGCATCCAGGATGAACTATCTCTTCAAGTGAATGACATCAATGTAATCTCTCTGAATTCAGCAAACTATAAGTCATGTCAGCTATGTTCTACCAACTTTACAAGACTGTAGGACCCTAATCAATCTCACAGTCATGTTTTTAATCCAAAATGTTTAACCTTGCCCATTTACAATGTCATGCCTTGAAACTCGCATAGCAAACCAGACTCATTTCCTTTCTTAGAAATTGTCATTAATAATTTCTGTACTTGCTGACTCATAAACAATATGATTGTCAGGGAAGTGTACCTACTTCCTGAAAATTACTTTCTTATAAAGAATATTATTTTGGTTATTATTTTAAACTGACTGAAAGCAACATAAAATGAAACATTAAATATTAGAAAGATGCATTATTCTATAGAGGATAAGGTATTTTTCCTATACATCCACAATTTAGGAGGATAATTTAATCTTCTAGCCACAATGGTTAAATATTTCATAATACTTATAAATTAAAGCTGCCTTCAGAGATGGAAATATAATCCTGTCAAAAGAATTTGCATATGGCATGTTGGTGTATTAAGTCCTCCATCATAATTAGATGATTAATTTTAGATTGTGTAATTTTAAAAGAAGATAGAAAAAAACCCAAATATAATACTAAAAATTCAAAATACCAGATTTTACAATGTGAGACACGCTCAAACAGAGAATCACACAAATATATCACATCAATGAAGCTATTAAGTATATTTTTGCACTAATTTCAGGGGCTATGCTATTAAGGGATTACAGTATAGGCAATATTTTCCAAGACTAAAGAATGTTCCACTGTATGGTAGGTACTGAAGAGAGGGCTAATGAGAAAAAGAGTGATTGTGACAAGCAATTATGTCACCTATGTGAACGGCTTAATTTTCTAAATTAGCCACTTTGATAATTATGACATCTCATTTGTCTTTTAATTCCATGAGCTGTGAAGTTTACCTTTGATTTTTTTTCCAATCAGATAAGAGGCTTTGATAAGCCAAGGGTCTATTATGTGCCTGAAAAACTCACATTTCAGTCTGCTCATCTGCTTGAACTGGAGAAAACAGCACTCTTCACAAGAGCTCTCCAAACAAGGCTTCCACTCCTTCTATTGGCACTAGCTATTAAAAAAATATTTGCTAAGCAAATTAATAATGTAAATAAGACTGCAAGTGGGAATGTTTAGTCTGCTTAAGAGTGAAGGCAAACAAACTGTTTTCAAGCACTTTTTAAACCACTTCAACAACAGGCCATTTGCACACAAGCAATTAGCATGTTAATTACAAATGATTCTTATCCACTCATTAGAACATTTCTGAGATTCACTGACAAATATGGGTCTTTCTTTAATTATCTTGACTCATAGGAGAGTGATAAAGCTTGTACTTAATTAAATTAAAAGGAAAGAGTAGTATTTTAAAGAATTAAAAGGGAAGAGTAGTATTTAAAAGAATTAGGTCTGATTTGGGATTTAACTACAGTAATTCTTCTAACTTCTGCATTCATGAGTAAGACAAATACCCACAGTGGTACGTATGTTTTATATGAGATACGGAAAATAAATATTTCAGGCAATTTTTGAATATATGTGTATCTCAGCCTTCATTTTCCTTCACAGAATAGGTATGTAATTTCTTCGCAGGGACCAGGCTATTAACTGCGAGAGAGAATACAATAGTTAATGACTTATGGAGGAATCTGACAAAATAAAATGCCATTTAACACGTAAACTCATTTAGTGCCATCTTCTCCTCTCTATTTGGACGTGCTGGTTGCTATTTCAGGCCAGAGGGAACAAGAGTGGACAGATTGTTCTTTTCAAAATAAAAATACGCTGCACTGTCATTATTTCTGTCATGCCTTCATATTGGCATGAAATCAGCAGGAATCAATGAAAACTAGGCTTTGCTCTCTGATAACAGCCACAACCGGGCAGAATACAGTCCAATTACTTTGATCAGGATGTCAATATTTGTGATATCAAAACACAAGTCATGCAAGCTTTGCAGTGGGCAAAAGCTATGCTACTTGGTTGAAAAGCAGTAGTAGGTATGACTCCTCACGTAAAGCGCTTGTAGAGCTCTTACTCAAAGAGCCTTTTCTGTTTATTTCCTATATAGCAGGAGAGGTTTTTTATCGCTTGTTTTTGCCAAAAGCATTTTCCACTTTTATTCTAAAAACTACACAGATGTAGGAAGGACATTGCAAACTCTCTTGGCCGATGCTAAATGATGTGTGTGCAAAAGTTATTGCTGTTCTAAACCATCTTTTAAATGATATTGAATCCCTCTACTCTCCAGTAAGTACCTAGGTGAGACATCAGTTAACAGTGATGATAGACTAAATCACAGCTTCATGAAAGTAGCCAATCCACCTGAAATGTGTGTTTTTTCAGTATATCCTTTTCTGACAAGTTTGAGTGATTGTTGCGGTGAGTGAGGTTCCTGCGGTGGTATGGCATGCCCCAGCCTTCTCGGAGAGCACAGTGAGGCTTGCTCGGGGAGAGCGGCTGTTCTGCTTCCCATGCCTCTTCCAGGCTGCCCCTTGCACGCTTCGGAAAGCTGAAGCCCCACAACACGGTGACGATAAAGGAGGCAAGAAAGCTCTCCACGTGGTGGCTGCAGAAGATCTTTTATTCCATGGTGGCTCCCAGAAGCCTAGGCCCAGCACATGTGCTGGCTCCCAAAGGTAGAGAGCCAGCACGTGGCATGGATCCCCCAGGCAGAGGCTCCTGCTCCTAGGCAGGGTAGAATGCAAGAGAGTGACACATGGCATGCAGGGTCCTTTATCCGGGCGAAGGGGGCAGGGAGAGCACATGGACCAATGGTCACAGGGCACAGGGGCGGTACATGGGCGGAGCTGGGGTAACAAAATCAATGGGAGAAATTAGGGCTAGGGGTGGAGAAGGGGGGGACCTATGTGGAAAGGTAAACACAGGGGAGCAGAAGAATACAACACTACAATTCCAACCTTTCTTACTAATTAGAAGAGGGAAGGGCTTCTTTTCCAGGACTTGTACAGTTAATTTCTATACAACAGAAAAATGGTAAAATAATGCAGAACAGTTAAATTTAAAATGAGGAGGTTGCTGGTTGGTGTTGATGTTGGAGATCGGTGCCGGCTGAGCTCTCACACTGCAGCTGCTTTTGTCTGCTGCTGGGGCTGCTAAGATGGCTTCCTTCCGGTAGCTGCTCTCTTCAAGTGATGATAATTCTTTTGGAAGTGTATTTAAAACAAAGGTCTGTTAATTTTTTTAAAGTGATATGTATGTAATTTGGTTTACCATATTTTATGAAAAAAGTAATTAAAATCATAACTTCCTGTGTTCTTATTAGCTTCCCCTTGAAAACTCAGAGGAATGCAAAGAAACCTCACCTGTAAGAATCTCATTTGGCATGAGATACCAGCTGATGTCCTCAGTGTGCCCAAATCTCCAAAGGTTTTGTGAAAGTTTGCAAAGGAAATCTACAACAGGCTAGGAGACATCTGCCTGTAACAACAGGTCACTGGGCTCTTTTTCATCTTCCTCTTCTGCATTTCTCTTTTGCTGTTTCTCATTCTCCTCCTCAATCTAGACCTTCTGAAGCATCTAAGCATCCCTGAATTTGTTTTGCAATATGTGGAACGACAGCACAAGAAAACGACAGTCTTGTGTACCAGAGTTAGACTAGATGATATCATGAAGTCCCTTCCAGGCCAAATGATTCGGTGATTATGTGATTATTATTCACGTATTTTAAAATCCTGAAACAGAAACATTTGTTTGAAACACCTGGAAGAGAGAATTTTTAACTATTATGCACAGTTTTTACCATCTGCAGCTCAGCTTTGTAAAAATTGAGTATTGAATAACTACAATACAGTAAATCTTTCTAAGCACTAAAAAGGAAAAGAATAAAGAAACTAGTGCTCATGATTTTATTTTTATTTCTACAGAACATTCTTTACCTGCTCCAGGCCCAGACTTTTATAGATAGACATTAAATAAAGCCATTATATGGAGATGATTGCATCTAAATGGTATATTAGAACAAACCTTGAATGCCAGCACATATTTTTTATTAAACCATTCATAAAGGAAAGTCAACTATTGAAAAAAAGAGAAACAAACTAAAGTGTCTTCGCTGCACAGGCATTTGAAATATCCTAAAAGTGTGAAAGAAATATTGGAGGTATTTTGCAACATAACATAGATAGAAAAAGCAATCAACCATATTTGGACAGAAAACACACTTTATTTCTCTATAATTCCTTTTAAAAAATGCAGCAGAAATCTATTCATTTCCTTGTCTGTTCGACTTTTCACTTCGGTCACTGAAATTTTTTCTTGTTTCTCAAGTTTACTAAAGTAAATACATTTTTTCTCCCTATATTTTCACAGCCCTACTCATAGCTCTGGCTTTTATTTCTGACTGTTTGCACTTGAATCCATTCAGAATGTAGGATTTGCTATTTCAACCATCAGCTTCTTCTCTCCCTAGTTCTGCCTTCCCTCTATATTTTTTTGCTCATAGGTATTGAATTGCTAATTTAATAACTGCTCCTACCTCTTCTAGTGTTTTCTGAAATTCCTACTACATCTCTGCTTTCCTGTCTCAGCTCCCATACAAGCTACTACTTAACTTATTTCCATTTCCAAGGGAATCTTTCCAACCATGCACACGTATTTTAAAGGCCCTAATTCTCAGTCAGGTGGGAGAGTCACAACAGCAGGGTTTTTCAGAGTTTTTCTCCAGTCCAAATCTCCAATATTAGTGTCTAATTTTAACAAGTACAGGTCACAGTAAGAGCCAATGAGTAGAGCCCTTACACGTTAACCTATAGAAAATAAAGCTGTAGACCTGGGTTTTGTGGATTAATTTCACACAAAAATAAAGGAGACTTATGTATGCATTTATGAAACAACCCCAAATCTATTAAAACAGAATAGTCAAATAAAATATCAATATGTATTACAGAAAACAGGTAATTTCAGACATGCCAGTGGTCAATCTTTAGATTTAGAGAAGCAATTGTGTGCTATTTAATACTTGGGAGTTATTTGCCTGCTGACTTACTCGAGCTTTCAACAGCTGTGCTCTCTCAATTTTTGTGTTTTATTTTCTCACAACTGCTCTACCTTGACCACGAGGAGCCTTGAAGGACAGCTGGAGTGACACATTGAGTCTGATTGATGGCTGCAGGACCCAGATGGTGAACTCTCAAAAATGTTGCTGGCAGAGAGTTTTACTGCTGGAACAGTTTGGTTTTTTCTGCGGTTCCCTTAGCTGATGCTTTACTAAATGCTGAGCAGTTGCTTCTTGGCTAAGGTCCATCCAAGCTGCGTTTGGATCTTGATGGAATGGCTACAGCCTCATAAAAGTTCATTGTTTATACTCACTCTTACTCCTAGAGAGTTTGCCAGCTCGCAGGCACTCGTATTCTTAGGCATTCTTCAAAATAGCTGCCATCAATGGGATGTTTTGACTTTAATTTTACTGTAGAGAAAATCCTGTCAGAAAATCTTTGTCATGCTGTTTATACATACTGTACATTTTATGTGGAGTTATTTATAGAGCTGTGAGAGTTTTGAAAGACTGGAGCTCTCTTTGTTTAACATGTCTTTCAAACCAAAAGCATATCACAGGTCAATAAAAAAGTCTCCAAGACAAACATTTTCTTTTCTAGAGTAATCCTTTCTGACTAGTCTTCTGAAACTTCCATTCATACTGTAATACACAAGTTCTGGTGGTTTTCAGGCTCCTTTTTCTTATGCTTAGCCTTACAGGTTTTAATCTGTCTCAGAGTGATGGTTTCAACTGTGATTTTGTGTAAATGTGATATCCCTCACTGACGACTCCTCAAGCCTTGTTTGTCTACTGAATCACTGCTGACAAAAAGATGCCACTGAATGGTGAAATTCTGACCCATAATATTAAAAATGTTGTGTGTGAAGGAAAACATAAACCAGAAGTCTGCAACCCTGAACAACATTTGGCAATATTGAAACTGTCACAGCAAATTTTGCCTAGTTTGTGTGTGGGCATGTGCTGTGGGGTTCAGTTTGGTAATTTTTTTCTTCCTCTTTGAGTAATCTGTCTAAAAGCTACTTATAGCATCAGAAGAAATTGGTGTCTTTCAGTTCTTCTCCTAGATTTCTAGGTAGTGCTGCTGTGTTCCATTCAATATCAAACAAATGCCCCAAGTACATGACATGCATTTTGAAAAAGGCAATCAGGGATCTCTACATCTCTAGTATTACTCTATGGAAAATAATGACATAAAGAGAAAGGTTTTTAAAAGAACCACTCATTGAGCGACCATAAGGCATGAAACATGAGAGTGCTAACAAGCAATAAAATAAAATTATGTTGAACTATTTACATCTAAGGACCTAATATAAAGCCTACTAAAGCAGATTGGTTTTTCGTCTTCTTTGCTGGTTCAACTGTTGAAAAAAAACAGTTTTAGAGACTAATCCCAGGGAAGTAGCCATTAGCCAAAAATACGTAACTTTAATAGATTTATTGTTATGAATCTTTTGAAATTAAAATCAAGACTTAAAAGAATTGTTGGTTTTGTAACTTTCTTTCATAGACTAATATCTTTCTTTCAACTGTTTAGGAATAACGTTTTTAAGAAATCTGTCAATTATGCTAATGCCAGTTTTTCTTGTAATAACAGCCTCAATTCCCCTGCTTTTCTCATCTTTGATAGATAAGAGAAATTGGACCTTTAAATCTAAACTAATACAAAATGGGGTAATTCAAGACAGGTACGTCAAAGCAGAATGCAGCAGAGGAGGAGAATTCCCCATCTCTGGAGGTGTTTGGGAAGAAAAGAAGAAAAATAATGCTGGCAGGTTTCAACAATTCTGACAGCAGTTCTGAGCTGCTTAGAGAAATCACCAGCTGAAAAGAAAAAGAGAACATAGCACAGGTAAGGCAGGCAAAGAGTGTTAACTACAATAAACACGGTTTATCATATGGTTATAGAAATTTATTGCAGGGATATCAAAATATATATTTAGTATAAATATCTATAAATGTATATCCAAAGGCATAAATATAAATCTCTCCATATAAACTCAAAGATTTCTTCACTCTCTGTTGTCACCAACAGATTTGATATTCCCTTTCAAATCCACATCTAACAACAACACTATTTCGCCTTAGACTATTCAAGATCTGCTTAGAGTGAATTTTCTGCTATTCCCTGTGATCTTTTATCTAACTCTCTTACCTGTGTTAATACATTCATCATTCTCTCTTTATACTGTCATCTCTGCTTCATTGTCACTCTCACCAGCACATTGTTTGCATCCATCCCCTAGTGTTTTTATGCACTGCCCTGTCACGGCAGGAAAAATATATGGTTTGTTATTCATGCTCTCCATGGCTTGTTGAGCTATTCCATATTGCCTTTTTAGGCACTCACATTTCAGTTTCCTTCTATTAATAAATTTTAACATTAGAATCAATTCAAATAAGGAAAAAAAATCCAAACCTTTTTTTGGTCTCTTTCTGCAAAAAACGCAAGATTTCCTGCAGTAAAGTCTGAAGTCATTATCAGTATTTCAGAAGATAAAGTTTTAAATTTTTTTTTTACAATTTTAATCTTCTATTAGCAGGGATGAGAACTGAAAGTAGGTTGTTAGAAAGCAGGAGAACTGATTAAGCTCTCTGGCCAGAAAACTGCTCACTGTATTGCACATACCTCACTGCATTTCCTTCAGTTACTACCTCACCAGTGATTTTTACAGTGTCCTGCTGTACTAGAGCAAGACGCATTTAGAAGGAATTCATACAACCGAAAATTAAAAGTTTAATTCAATATGTCAGACAAGGTCTTCCTGACCATCCGCTGTGGTCGTACATACTTCATCATGCAGACATAGCATTTAGTGGTTTGTAAGTCCTCATGGGCTGGTTCCTTGAAAATGCAGTGTCTTCTGCAAAAGAGGTAGATGAGGTGGAATGCCACCTGTGGGAACTTTAGGAACACAAATATGAAATATGTTAAAAGATAATGAGTTAAGTATTTAGCAAGAAAGGATGGAAAAAAAGAAAGAAGAAAATGAATGAATGAATGAATGAATGAATGAATGAATGAATGAATGAACAAGGGAAATAATTTAATATTCCAATCTCTAAGTTGTTGATGTAATTATTTTTTTAGTTCAAATTTATTGGTTTAATGAATTGCTGTATTTGTAGTGTGTAATGCTGGACCCATGCAAGTAAATGAAAGTGTTGCAATGAAATGTAATAAAAACTAAATTCAGCTTACAGGTCGGTTTGGGCTTTTGCTGGTTTTTTTTCTTGCAGAGTTTGAAATATTTTGTTTTTCATCAATACATTTGCTCCTGAAACCTGGAGGCTTTTTTCCCAGGACAAAAAACCATGATAAAAACCAAAAATTACCTTTTAGTTCATATTTTTATTTTACTTTCTTAAAAATTAGTGATCTTATTTATTTTCGTCTTACTGGAACTGATCCACCTAAACACTCGAGCTGTTTGATAAACCTTATTCTTGAAAGTTGGTAGTTACATTATCAGTATTACAAAGGATAATACCCTGATAATTAATACACTAATTTTAAAAATCTGGCTTCTTGGGTTTTGTAAATCATGGTCTCATAGTTTTAGTTTCATTTTTGCACCCAGGGAAATAAATGCTATGGAAAAAAAAAAGGACTTCTGCTATGTGATAGTCTCCTGAAAGTCTGGGGTCTGATTCAGAGGGAGATGAATAATAAACCAGGTAATGCCAATATATTAACAATACTGAAGTGGTTGTCATGTACATTCTATAAAGCGTATGCCAAAGAAAGATGCTGGCAAGTGCTGTGTTGAAATATCAGCTTAGTTAAAGGATTCATCATGAACCATTTGTCTTTTACCCTTCCCTCACTAGTCCTGCCAGCAATTCTCTGTTTGCCAAAATGAGAAAGGGCCAGCTGCCAAAGGGATGGATTTCAATGTGTGATTTTTTTTGTTTGTTTCAGTTTTGCTCTCTCTCCCATCTTTGAGATTTTTTTTTCCCCCTACAAAATGCAGCCTGTTGGATAATAAGAGTTAATCAGGAAAGCTGTTAGCTTTGGAAGCTCTGTTTAGGCTGACTTTTCCCTGAGTCTTTACACAGAAAGGGATGGAGGACCTATAGACATTTCTGACTCCTACTAAAAGGATCTCCCTGTCCAAAGCAAATTCAAGCCAGAAAACATGCAGTCAGTAGAAAACACCCACAAAAACTGGTGTGTCAGGAGTACTGACTTTCTGCATTGGTCTGTGAAACAAATGTAAATTTGGTTAGTATAGGAGCCTACATGCAATTTATGGAGAGGTTTTCCCTTAGTGTGCAGTGTTGAAGGGATGAAGAAAAGTTTGCTCTTCCCGGCAGCACAGGAGAAAGTTGATGGCTTGGTAGGTAATTGGACCACCTGAGGCAACAGTGGCCCCAAAGGACTAACAATATTAGAAGTGGACCTTTTAGGTAAGGGCTCCGTTTTCCAGAGACCAATGCAGGATCAGTTTGGAATGAAGGAAATATTCCTGCATGACTGCAGCCTGCTGCTTAGGTCCAACAGCTGCAGTGTACTTCTCCCAGTTCCTTCTGCTCCCAGTGCGGTTCCAGCATGCTCCCATTTGACATGCCTGTGGCCTGTAGTCTCCTAGTTCCATATCAGGCATTCCTTGTATGAGAAGGCAAACCAGAAGGTAGCACCCCTCTCCTCTACAACATCCTTCTATAAGGAATATTCCTCAGTGCTAACACAACAGCTTGGAGATCGAAGGGAGCTTTGTCGGGCAAAATTTTTTGTATGGGGAGGCTCTGAACTGCAGATTTGACAGCGTGGTAAGATACTTTTCACCATTAAAATACTTTTTCAACCTCTCTCTTACTTTCATGTCCTGGGGGCTTGTGTCCTCACTCTGTAGGTGTTTGCACCTCTGCTCACCTAATAACATTCTCAAGTAATGATTTTGGGTGTTCAAACTGATGAATAGACTTGTTGGAAACCAAAGAAGGGCTGAAATGTAAAGATGCCTACGACTTGAAGCCAAAGTCTGTTAAAATACCTGGCTGAGAAGCCTAGCCAGTGCTCTCAATGAGTGGAAGACTGCAGTGTAAACTCACTTCTTAAACTAGATATTGAGGGATCCACATGGCAGAGCAGCTGTAAGACACAAATGCATAGTAAAACATTGTGTAGTAAAACAAATGCATAATAAAACATTGTGTAGTGTAAAAAGTAGTAATTGCGTTTCTCATAGAAGTACTTGTTTTCCTCTTAAGGTTGGCTGCAGAATTAAACTTGCTTGTGGAATATTTAGTATAAATGGATTATTTGAGTAGGATGGACAACACTACTGATGAATATAAAAATTGGTCCCCCTCCCATGCAAGCTGGCTTACACAAGGGTCATATAGAAATGCAAATTCCTATGGATGAATGTTGATCTCAATGATAAAGAATGAAAAAATTAATTAGTTTTTATACTGCTCTCTGGGGACAACATTTAGACTTAATCTTGCAAATAAACTTGCAATGCCTCACTGTTATTGTCACCAAAGTTTGAGCTATGGCTCATAAAGGCATCCAGCATACCTTTACAAGGCACACAGTCCCCAGGCTATTTACTGCTGACACTACCAGCCTTTTGTCCGTTCTGCCGTAAACAGAATGGAAGACCCAGAGTTGCCGGCTGTTCAGCAGATAATGGCAGGGTTCCTTTTTTTATAGTTCACCTACCATACTCGTGTGCAATTGAATGCATCTCCCATACACTGCTCTTGCCAATTCTATCTCCAGCAATTATCCTGTCCCAGTACTCCATTGCAAAGTACCTGCCAATAATGAGGGATTTGCAGGTGGCAGCTACAAAGTGCTGCTTCTACCTTCTCTTTGCAGGCACCACGTGGTGGCAGCTGAAACTTGATGGCGCTGATGTTGTTCACACAGGAGGTCACGACACAGGCAAAAACTCTGCATCTGTTTAACCTAGTCCAGATAACAGTGGTGCTTTCTTTTGCCCATTATCTTCAAGTGAAGGTGAGTGCTCTTTTCATCAAACTAATTTCAAGCTACATGCTGATTTTTTCCTTGGTTTTTGCATTTCTCTTATTTTAAAATTCCATTTTGATGTAGGTCTTTTGGGTGCAGAAGTTTTCAGGTGATGTTTTACCCAGGAAGTGAGTATGCTGCTTTTACTGACCACTGAAATTATGCTACCATCAAGCAGGTCCGCTGCTGGGTAAAGATCACATGCACACAGAATGACTGGGATGGAAGGGATAGTGGGACGCCTCTCCTCCAACCTCTTGCTCAAAGCAGGTCAAGCTTGAATATCTGCTCTGGGGTTTATACAGTCTGGTTTTGACAATCTCCAAGGATGGGGACTACAAATCCACTCTTCATCCACTGCTGAAGAGTCCTCACAGTGAAAGTGTTCTTTATGTGAAGCCTGAATGTCTGTTTT
Organism: Rhagologus leucostigma; assembly: GCA_013397725.1. Lineage (NCBI taxonomy): Eukaryota > Metazoa > Chordata > Aves > Passeriformes > Rhagologus > Rhagologus leucostigma. Next base: position 975,811 of record VZTD01002143.1, read on the forward strand.
TCCAACTTATTCCCTCTCATCCTCTCAGCACATGTGACTGGGAGGAGCATGGCCCTCTTTTCAGCAGCCTCCCCGTAGGCACTGGCAGGTTCCCTTGAGCCATCACTTCTCTGGCTACACAAGCCTGGCTCCCTCAGCCTCTTCTCATTGGGTGAGTGCTCCAGCCCCGCCTGTCTTGGTGGCACCCCACTGAACTTGGTGCATGTTATTCATGTTTAAGCAGTAGTGGGGGCCCAAAATTGGATGCAATTTTGTATATGTGGTCAAACACAGTGCAAAGTAAAGGGGGAATATAATCTACTGGCTTTTCTCCTTTTAATAGAGCCCAGCATGCTGTTGACCTTCCTTAACGATAGAAGACACTCTGGTTCATGCTCAGCCTATAGTTTACCACCATCTTATGTGCCTTCCCAGCAGAGCTGCTTCCCAGCAGAGCTGCCTCCCCAGCCAGGCAGACCTCAGTCTGGATTAGTGCAAGGGATTAGTCCATCTCAGATGCAGGACTTGGCATTTGTCTTTGTTGAATTTTGTGAGGTTCCTCTTCCATTTCTCGCAGGCAAAGCCCTGAGCACCTGCCACCAAAGAGCAGCAACCTCAGAGAAGGAGATATCTTCTTCTGTGGTCCACAGCTACAGAACTAGAGTACTCAGAAATACAAGGACACCAGTTCATCCTTCCTGATCACCAAGCAAGCCTATTGGCCCTGGAACTAGTAGTTCTTACCACAGCTGGGCAGTCTGCTTTTAAAGGCAAAGTCAAATCAAAAGGCATCAAATACTGGATGAACTGCAAGTTAGTAGGCTTTAAAATTCACACTTTTCACCCCAGACAAGGAACATAAGAAAATTTTTATAAGTCCATTTTCTCTCTCTTCTGAAGGCTGTACCCACAAGTTGTGATGCCTATGTTTGTTTTGTTTGCGGGTTGTTTGCTTGCTTGCTGTTGTTTGGGGTTTTTTTATCTGGTAGCAAGATACAAAAAACCCCATGAGACAGAAAAAGTCATCAAAGAATATTTTTCCCCTGAAATGTGTGAAATGGCTAGAAATCTGATTATAAGGTAAAGAATACAACAAGATACACACTGGTACCATGTTGGTCTTGAGTAAGACAGCCAACATAATGTCTTGCTTTAACACTTTATTCTGAATATTTGCATGATTGTCCTTATTCTTACCCATTGAATTCCACTCAGGGTGGCAAGAGCTTAAACCAGTGACAGCAGGATACTTTTTAATCAATTCTTTTGGAAAATCACATAGGTCTGTACCGTTCCATACAGAAAATAGAATTAGTATTAGCTGTAATTCAAAGAGGCTAATTTTGTGAAGGAGGGGGAGGCTTCTGAACTGTGTCAAGTTCTTATGTTAGTTCTCCCAGACTCACCATCTCCTGCACTTATTTAAGGAGAGTGAGTACTATTACCGCAGGGCTTTTCACACCTGCAGAGTCTGATCTGGCATACGCAGCCATGAAAATGGATGCTCACAGTCCCATCTCAAGAGAGGTTAGTACCAAATCTGAAAGCATAAAAGCAGGCAAAGTGAAACTGCATCAGGCCAGCATTTCTGGTCCCTGCCTGTCCTAGGGATGAGTGATCACTTCTCATCCATCAGACTCCGTGGAGGTTTGTGATTTAACTCTTTGCATATGCGACTTCACAAGTGCCGTTTTTGTTAAAGTGGCCTCTCATGAAGAGGTGTAATTCCCATCGGCTTCTTCCTCTTTTTTGGCCAGAGGCTGCTTCTGACCTTTACAGGCTTTGAAATTCGATTCATTTTGTATTACAAAATATCCATTCCTCTGAGCAGTGAATAAATGGTCTTTGAAGTCACCACCTAGGGCTCCTTAAGTGTTTTACGAAGGAAGTAGAGGTGCCTGCTGACTGCCAGTTCAGTGCTTTTCCTGCTTCCCACAGAAGCACCTAGCAGCACAACCAGTGCTTCTCTGCCCTGCTTGAGAGGAAGGTGTCTGGAGAAGGACCTGCTCCTGACCTTGTGTGCTTCTCCTCTAGACATAAAGCAGTGGGCAGCGAGGGCTGCACGTGCTGGTGTGATGGGAATTTGAGGAGAAAGGGGTGGCAAAGCAAAATTGAGACAATGACTTTTCCACACAGGGAATACCTAAAAATGACTGTCTTTATGCCCTGAAACACTATGTAAGTGCAATGGGTATGAAAATTGCTTATAATCACAGTATGATGAGACCTGGGAAGCAGTATCTGCAATAACAGTGTTTTGCTTCCTGGGAAAAAATGATGCATTCAACCCTTATCCTCAGAGACAACTTTTCAGAAAAATCCATTCATATGCCAATATAAAATCTGATCTTAAGAGTTGTGTTGTTGTAATTATCTTGATGCGTGCAAATTTGGTCCACTGCAACTGACTGACTCTCCCCTTTTTCCCTGTTTCTGCCTTCCTTGGACAAGAAAGCACATTATGTCCAATGTTTTTTACCTCCTTCATAGCACTGGAAAAAAACCTTAATAGCAATCGCAGTGATATTAGCTGGCATTCAAGGCTGATATGCATACAGGTTCAAATTTGAGCACGTCAATGAGTGCTGAAGTCACATCCTAATGGAGGCACAAGGAGGCAACATGTTGCCTCACTGAGGCAAAATGGATGAACATCATGCACAAAACAATGTTTTCACATCATAAGCTGAGTGTGTGTTAGTTTTAAAACTTCTGGTTTTACATTTTTAACTTTTTATTATATATAAAACACCCTATTTTATTATATATAGAACACCCTATGTTGCTCAAAGCAAGCCAAAAATTGTTGGCACTGCACGTAGCTTGGAAATTAAAAAAAATTATTATGCAGAAACCTATGCTTGCTTTATTGTACTGCTGCTGGAGAGGCCTAGACAAACATACAGTAAACTTATTTTAAAGTATTTCTTATTAAATCTTCGGAAGAAATAGTAAAAATTCTTAGGCAGGTTTTACTACAAAAACACACATTCGCACTGCAGAAACTAATGCCATTATTTTTTCAATGTTTTCAATGTGTTTTCATCAGCTCTATAATATCACACATTAAGGGACTCATTTTTCATTTCAGTCGTATTTTTTCAGTTTAAACATCATGCCAGACATTCAAAACAAGTTGATTTCTTTGCATGCTAATGGCATTTGAAATAACTCAAGCCACCTCTAAATCTCAGTGGTAAAATGTGTTTTAAACTCACAAACTGAGTGAATGGGAAGTTATGAACCATATGTCGTGGATAACAATTGAGCACATTCTCCTTTGACATGACACGAGACATTCTTTTTTGCTCATCTGCTCAAAGTATTACAACAAATTCTGGGACTTGTAGATGTGGCACATGGGCTGGTGTGGGAGAGCTCAGTTCCATACCCGCTGGTCTCCATTTCCACTCAGGAAATGTTGAGGAAGTGGAGACAGCAGGCACAAAAAGATGGAATTCAGCCACAGTCACCTGACTGTCTCAAAGGCAGGTGTCTGTGACAGAGCTAAATACGTTACATTACTTCTATAGTCATCAAAAGCAGTGCACACCTCCAAAATATGATTCATCTGGATTATTCTAGGATGTGGTGAATCACCATGTATTGATTTATAGTGCCTCTTCATAGATTCCTATAAACTGAGGCCAGGGTGACTAATTTATACTAATATATCTATCTTTTAAGTGTTTAAAAATTAGGAATACAAAATCTCTTATAAAATAAGGGCTACCCTAAGTCTGCTGATGCTGTTTTACTACTGCTGTAAGGTTTGGAATTGGAAACTAATTCTCTTTTCCTCAACATTTTTTCTACAGGGAAACCATACTGTGATTCGCAAGTAAGAAAAAGTAAGATTTTTCCTTAAAAAGATTTTGGTAATGAAAAGAAAGTATCCTTATTACTGTATGTATTACATGACATTTACCTTAGCATTAATTTAAAAAAATAACTAATTCAGTACTGATCCATGACATATGCAAATAGTGTTTTATCTTACTTCATTTAAGGTCTTTGTGGTGGCTACACGTCTCCTTTCCTCTATGTTTTGTAATTTTCTGGCAGTTTCTGTGTCTGATATTTGGAATAGTCAAAGAAAGAATCATTATTGTTTACATGATGCCAGTTTTTTGCCTAGGATTATCTAAATCAATATTTAGAAAAAAAATAAACTATCTCCTGGATCCAGAACAAAATCACAAGATCCAGAAAACCACTATTGCCAAATTGGAAGTTCCAGATTCAGGGTAGAATTAACTCTTCATCTTGCGCTGATACTGAGAATCTACGATAAAATGTCTGAAACATCAAAAGGAAGCCAGCTGGAATCACACATGAAATTAACCTGGAAAGATGGACTTTGTTGTCTGTGCAGTCATATCTTGTCATTGGAAGTGAAGAATAGAATGAAAAAGGGGAAAGGATTCCAGACAGAACAGCGTATATCAGAATTAGAAAAGAAACAAGCTTCCAAAAGAAAATCCACAGGAAAAAAAAAGTGTGTTTGGAAAAAAGAATCCTGACAGCAAAAACACCGTTGTAACCATACATCGTCTTAAATAGCAATATGAATTAATCCATGTGTGGGAAGAGGGCTTTTCAGTGGCACCAGTGATGCAGTGATGCCCTAAACCTTCAGTGTTGCTGCTGGAAAAGATTCAGCTCCAGTACTTGTGGAGGATGTTGAACATGCACCAGAGTTACTCCCTGTTATAATACTGGGTGCTACAATTTCCCCCAGAGAGCCATTCTATCCCAGCAATGGTAGTTGCAGCATGACAGCACCTTTCTGGAGACTCCCCATCGTGTCCAGGGCAAAGAGCCACATTCCATGGTCACATAGCCACAACAATGCTGGCAAAGGCAGTGACAGTCATCCCTGACAGTACAATAACAGTCGTGCTATGCACAACACATAGTAACAAAAACTTATAGATTACCTGGGGGTTTGATGTTTTGGGTTTTTTTAAATTTAGGCAAATTTTACTTTTACCTACTTTAGAGATGTAAAGATGTCACATTCCTGTAAGCCTTGGTTGTCTCATTTTTAGATAATTTCCCTTGCCTCTCTGTAAAGGGAAAGTGTTGATATTTGTGTATGGCTTGTGTCAATCAATGCTTTGCAAGGGCAAACAGGGAATATTCGTGCTACAGATCAGTTTGTGCACACGATTTACAGGAGACAAATGATACTAGGTGCTGGAAAGAGCTGTTCAATTGCCAAAGGCTCTTTCTTTTGTCATGCATGGAAAAGCATTATTAAATGTTACACTTTTATTACCACGGTGCCTAGTAGTGCTGCAGTAGTCAGGGAAGAATCAGTCATTGGGTGTCTACTGCAAGCTACCTGTTTGAAAAGGGTTTCCCCCTTTGGATATTAAAAACTTGTGGCTGTGCTGACCAGAGCAATGCAAACCCACCAGACAGGATGTATTCCATTAGTAATTAAAACATACATAACATCTTATTTTCATTTTTAAGCCAAAAGAATATGAAAAAAATACACTTATTCTTGCACAGTAACTCTCTATTGCGTGTTCATCAGCATGGAAGGACTAAAAGGCAGCCATGGTATGACAGATCTTTTCTCTGAGAAGTTCTATATTGTGTTAAAAGCTGATACAAACCACAGGGACTTCCAGGCATCGAGAAAAAAGATAGAAATGTCGAGCAATGGGAGTAAAATTAAGCGTGCAAAAGATCAAATAAAGAGAATTTTAACAAGCAGGCAATCTCCCCCTATATACATTTCCAAAATACAGGTCCTTTTAAAGAGATGTTGCAAGTATTAACATGAAGAGCTGTACTAACAGAGTACAGTTTGAAAAATTGTTCTGCAGAAGAAAAGTTGGATTGTTCTTGTGTGCATCTTTTGATTTCTATCCTTACTTATTCAGGAAAAAAAGAAGTAAATAAAAAACCTATCTCACACCATATGTCATCTGCACATCCTCTGTTTTCAAAATCTAAAGTTTCACATATGTTATAGATCCAAATTTGCAAAAGACCAGTTTTTTCTTGGTAAGACAAAACTAGAAGTCTCAGTCCATTTACTTCTGCATTTTGAGTTGTTTGAAACTGAAGTTTAAATTTAGATTTTTGTTTCAGGCACTAGATCTAGAAGCTTTTTAGTGAAATGAATAGAGAGAGCAGACCTTGAGAAACAGACCTGAGGAGGAAAAATAGTGTGTGTTCAGACCTTGGAAGCATCCTGACAAAATAGATGTAACTAAAAAATATCAAATTTATGCTTTTTTTCCAGTCACAATTTTTTAAATTAAATATCTGTCTGACCTTAATCTCACAAGCCTCTGGATAAATTCCAAAATAGATTGAAATTTTTATCCAGATCCCCCCATTAGCTATGTGACCATGTTTATCAGAATATTTACTCCTTTGTTACTAGAACTTATCCCTTGCATTTTTAAAAGCACAAAGTAGAAACAACAGGTTGCAAGTGTTCATCACCTGCAGCAGTGACAGCTAAAATGAGCACAAATTTCACAAAGGGATTCAAAGTTCATATATTCCTGCACTGTGATCTCACACTGAGAAAAGAGAAAATGTACTCATTGTAGCTGTCACCACTTTTCAGCCTCTTCATGTTGCCTTTTTAATTTATCATTTACAGCAGCACTGGCCTAATAAGAGCACTGCTTTTCTTTTGGGCAATTTTATAATGCTTTTGCAGAATTCTTACTAGCTTCGGTTCTTCCGAAGCAAGATTTTTATTTATTCAAAATAAGAGAAAAAATGTCAGGTTAAGCCCAGCTGAATAGCAAAAAATGGATGAGTATTAGTTACTTCATGCCAAATTATATGTCTGAATGTAATGGAAACACATCACTTGTAGTACAAATAGACACATCCTCCACGATTTCAAGGAATGTAACCAAAATAAATAAGAATTTGCCCCCAGAGATGTGGCTACATTAGCATACTCTTCTCTCAGCTAACTCTATCCCCACATCACATATTCTTTCAAAACAGTAGTGCACCAAATATTTATACCTATCCTGCTCTGGCTGCCTTAAATCACCACAGCAATGCTGGTGTTGGACTTTTAGGAAAACATTGTTTTTAACTACAAGCCATTTGCTTCAGTGAATCGCTCGGGGAGGGGGAGAGGTTTTGACGGGTTTTCTGAAGTAACCTTCAGAGATGGACTTGGAAGCCAGTTACTTCCGTTTAAGATGCTGCCCCGCTGTAAAAACCCAAGTTTTTTAATGGGCACATCTGTTGTTTCAAAGCATTTTCCCTGTGAGCTGTTTGTATATTATCCTCACTACTACATCTAGACCATGAAGTATAGCTCAGTGAATAGCTAACTGATGATTACATTTATGAGTAAAGACTGCTCATAGCAGACAGCTACTTCCTACAGGTGACAAGCAATCTTTGGCTAGGGCTTCACCTGACTAGTCATTTTGGGACATGATCACAAGGGCTGGAGACTGATGAAATTATCCTGTCCAACATCAAACACAAAGTGGTTGTAAATCAGCTGAGGCTGTGGCAGGAGTAGAACAACTCATTCTTTATGCAGTACTGGCAGCTCTTTTACCTAGTAGCTACATTAAGAATCCTAACAATGTCATTAAGTGACCCCAGGAAGAACTTGGCAAATTTTTGTTATTGACATTTGTATGAATTTAGCATTGATTCAAAGGGGGAAAAAATCCTGTGAAACACAAAGCTGCGTTATTGTAAAGCAATAAAACGGTTTATTGGTGGGGTTGGAGTGTACTGGGACAACACTTGGAAGATACATACATAAAATATGCCCGTTGTAACTCTGTTTGACCTTGTAGAGCCGTCTAGGTGCTTAGCTGACATACCATTATAATATCCCAAAGGCTTGCTCCATAAAAAGAAAATGATAAAAGTCTGACCTCTGCAATATAACCTTTTCTTCCCGCAGAATAAATAATTGTTTTTCAAAACAAATCTAAGTTAAAAAGCATGTATCTGCTGCTTCTGACCTGACATAGACATGATGTAAAAAAGAACATTTTAGGAAAGAATTTGGATGTTATCTTTAGAGAAGCTCGGGTTAATAAATACATCCATAGTGCTCCATATGCTTAGGCGCTATTTCTGTGACTCCTTCTGCTGCTGCTAGAGAGACTATAAGTAGATCTGCCCATAAACAACAAAATTATTGAAAAAATGTGCTCTGTATAACTACATGGGAAGTAAAAATTACCTGGTAGACATAAAATCTTCACTATGGAAATATATTCTGAGAGAAAAAAAAGCACCAGACCCACCAACAAGACTATCCGAGGTAGGCAGAAATTCAGTTAAGCCCATTGTTTTGATCTTTGCAAGTATGCACCTTCTGCACAAGAGCACTGGAACAGATCTGAAGGAAAAGAAAAATCCGTATTGTGATCAGGTGCTTTTTTAGGAATGAGGATGGAAATGGTGTTTGTACATTTGTGTATCATTTATCTCCAGTAGCTGATTCCCCAGCCTGCTGTCCCCTTCCCTCTCCAACCGTCTTTTACCCATCTATTAACAACCAGGCTTCCAAGTAATAAATGTTTCAGCTCTGTTAGGTTTTGTCACTGAACGTCACAAAATGTGCAGTTTGAATTATTTGTACAGCATTTAGGATACTATATATTCCACACAGGTTGCACAAATTTCTAATAAGGTGATTTGTGAATTCAGTTTAGTAATGCAGACTGGTTTGCATAGCAGGGAGTTGGGGGAACATCTGACTCCTTAAGGGCTTTCATTTTGATGAGTGGAATTACAGGCCTTGTTTCAATATTTATACACAGCTGTGTACAGAATGATTGCTCTATATTCCTGCAGCACATGCTATGTATATAGCGCACCCAATCCACGTATTTTATAAAAAGCTCCATTTCATGACACACTTCCCAAAGCTCTTTCTCTCTAATATCCTCTTGCTTCAATTCACATAATAGAAATCCCATCTCCCCTGCCCTGCTAGAAAAAAATCGCTTCCTCACAAGGCAGTCCCAAACTTCTCTAAAGAGTAAAAATACTGAAGAGTGGAAAATAGATTCCCTTCAGGGGAAGACATCAAGGGAAAGAAATAAATGGATGGAACAGTAGTCCTTCAATAAGCCGAAGAAATACATTTTCCAAGTGGTTTCCTGGATGGTTATTTTTTTGCTCTCTTTCGGCAGCACTCCTTTGGCGCTTACACTTTAATTGCCCCGCACTTTGTTTGTGCAAGGTATGTGCTGGCTGGCTGCCAGTGTTGGCTGAGATTCATCTTGTCACTGCACTGTCTAACAGCAAGTACAGCACAATATCCCAATTAGATCCCTAAATGCTGGAAAAATGAGACACAGCCATTATGTTGCTCCAGAACTCAGAGGTAGGAAGTTTTGAGAAATGGATTAACCAAGTATACTCATTCTGATCTCTTCCACCGTAACAGTAAAAGCTGCAAAAAATATTTTTTAAATTATAAAATTATGGCAGTTTTTAATTATAATTTAATTATAAATTATGGCAATGATTCTGCAGTAGTGCTTCCAGTGTGGGTTAGAGGGGACTGAGTTTAGTGCCCTCCTATGTAGGCCTGGGTCATTTGGAGATTTATCATTTTATCTTTCATAAGATCACATATAAAAATTACAATCCCATCATCATTTTTCCTGAAGATTCCTTGTTACGTTTTTTAATGAAGGGATTTTTTTATCCCTCACTATACAAACTCTATCTGCAAGCCTTGTGGGCTATTTCAAGGGAGAAATGTTTAAAGATCTGCTCCACTTAGTTATTGCTGAAGTGACAAGAGAACTGGGGAACCCTTCACAGTAAAATATAAGCAATATGGAACACTGGATATTGTGAGGAATTTGACTTGGAAAATTTCCTTCTCTCGCTTTTTTTTTTCCCTAAATGCTGCTATAGGAAATAACTGAACAATTACATTAAGCTTTCCAGAGTTGGTTCTGATCTTCACTGTTGCATTTTGTCTGTTCCAGTCACCTTTCCTTCAATTTTTAAGGAAAATAAAATTTGAAAGTGGAAAATAATTTACATATCTTGCATTTTTGTTGCTGAAACTCACATTTCCATCTTTGTTCTCCCATTAAAAATGCATTGACCTAAACATTTGTGTAAGCCTACTTGAAAAACAAAGTGACTTGGATATCCTGCATCCTTCCCAACTTGCTCATGGTGTCTCAGGAATAGACACTAAAGGGACAACAATAATTTAGCTGCTGGAGCCTACATTTTCCCAGGAGAATTTGGTGCTTGTGAATAGCAAAAGGCAAAGTCATTCTCTAATTTGGGATTATATGGATGCATAAAGGAAAGGGGCTGAAGCCCCACAGACTTCCTTGCACTTGTTACTCTATGTTCCACTTCCCATGTACATCAAGTTATTTTGTCCCAGAGGATTCATATATGAGTCCTAGATGTCTGAAGGACAAACAGTTTTCTAGTTCACAACTAATTTTTAAATCTTTCTCATGAGCCCTAAATCTCCTGGCCTACATTCACACCTTGCTTTACTTGTGGAAATCTTGCAGATACTTTTAAGTATCTTGCAGATACTTCATGTCACAAGGGGGATAAGGACCACAAAATCCTGCTTGTGTGAAGGAGGCTGAGCAAAACTGATCCAAAATGGTCTTACTGGGATGATATATGAGGCATCTTTCCTTTGAGTAAATGTCTGCGGCTGTGATACGAAAGAGGCCAAGGAATTTCTTTGACTTAGCTGACTCTTATCAACCTGATAGTATTAAACTCCAAAATGCAGATGTGCTTACTTCTATCCTTCCTGTCTGCCAAAATTATTTACAAAGTGAGTGCACACAGGCTCAGAGGATAAAATGGAAAGGGAAGCCAAAAGTGTTACCCTAGACTAAGGCCAGGAAGCTGCTTTTACCACAGGTTCTGCCTACAGAAATGGAGAGAAGAGGGAAGTCCTCTGCCATCTCATCCTTGTCCCACACAGCAAGAGTGTGGAGTATTTGCTCTGCATCTTTTCACCCCTTCTTTCCCTGGGTGAGGTCCAGACAGACAATGGTGGGGCAGCTGAGGCCACTTACTGTGCCAGTGTAAGGAGCTGCAGCCTCTTACTTACCTTCTCTGTTCCTTTCCACTCTTCTGCTGCTTGTCCGTGTCCAACACAGAGTAGGCAGAAAGGTCTCACCATTCCTGTTCAGATGGTGTTCAGTTTGATATCAAAGTGTGATCCACATTTTGGTGAATTCATGTGAAAGCTTTATCCATCCAGTGTATCCCTGCTCCACTGTCAGTGACACCCACCCTGGGGTTTCTGTAAGGCCCTGCTAAACTGGTTTCACGCAATTGTTTTGCAATTCCCGTAATTCCTGTGACTCTCAAAGTCCTATAATCACAGACACTTCTTTCTCCTCGTTAATAAAATCCCCAGTGCTGCTGCATCCAACTTTCAGCCAGTGGAACAAAATTTGCTTTAAGGGAAGATTTTATTGTAGCACTTTTAAGAAAAAGATACTTAAAACCAGCGTGAATATTAAAATGAAAGGTTATGTGGCATGTATCTTAAATTTTGATAATAGGTAAAAGTGCATGATATCATAGAAAATTCACCCACATTAATCTCTGGTTGAGCTCTAGATAATGACTGGGTATGCACAGTCTGTCTATGTGGGCCCCCTAATCTTTAAGGAGATTCAATTGGTTATAATTAAAGGTTTCAACCAAAATACTAAAAAGAAAGATACAAACTGTCTTTTCCGAAAGAACTAGACTGCAGAGTGTAAACTACTGCTTATTTTGCAGCTTAGTGAAGAAGAAATTAATAGATTTAAGATCAATTCAAGCCTTAACGACTTAAAAATTTGTAATTTGCCCTGTAGCCTGTGTTTTTTTCCTGGTTTATAGGCATAAAATTATATTCTAATATAATATGTGCAATATTGAGCATATTAATAGCTTAAAAATATTAATAGCCATTTAGAGGAGCTTGCTTTGCACGTAGAGTTAAGCTATTTAGTTGAGTTTACAGTAAAGTTGAAATGTGAGTTATTATGCTGAGCCATTCATTTAATGTGGTAGCCATAAATTCCATAAATTATTGTTCCTGAGATTACCTGTTATGATTCCAAGGAATAAAATCTTCCAATGAGTTGAAAATTACGTCAGCCAAATAAAAAGAGTGGTAATGATCTTGTATCTGAAGAAATAGGGGATTTTTAAGTTTTTCTTAAGTACAACTTAATTTTTAATAGAATTCTGAAGATGTTTACCTTGCATGCTGAAAGTAAAGAATGAAGTCAAGACGAAATGAAAAATAAGAGGTTCTTGTGTTATCTTAGTATTTTAGGCAGATTCTTGTAATATCTTAATACTTTAAGTAGCTTTTCCTTCTTTTTTTTTACTGAATTTGTATTACAGTTTTCCTACTTTGAGTGAATAAATTTCTTTGTTGTGAAAGACTTATGCAAGCAACAAAGAAAATTATGTAAACCTACAGTATTTTAAGAAGAGTTGGAAAAATTAAAAAATTATTAAAGTTTAATCAATGAAGATCCAAAATCTGCACGTGTTGGAGCCTGTTAAAATCAAGCCTTCATGTGGGATTATAATTGATCACACAGAGCAAAGAAGAAAGTATAATTTTCATGCAAACAAGGTTTGCATGTATTTGATGTAAAATATATTTGCAGCTAAAACTTATTTGAAACTTCTAGCATCTCTGTACTAGCTGCAACATATATAAAGATTTCTTCTGACCAGCTTTTGAATATTATTCTTGTTAGCAATCTGGATTGCTCACTTCAAACCTTTCCTCTTTTTCCTCCCGTAAATTATAGAATCACAGCCTCAATTAGGTTGGAAAAGACCTCTGAGATTACTGAGTCCAACCTTTGATCATCAAGTCCAACCTTTAAATTAAGAAAATAATAATAATGTATAAATGTTATATAGTGACAATCTATAGAATTAATAATTATTTTATATACTATATTAGTAATAAATTAATTAAATACACAATATTAACCTAATAAACTATACGTTACAATCAGATCTTGCATTTTCTTGTGATAAGATTATTGAAGAATAATTGCGATAGTTACTCGCCATTTGGCAAATTGCTTCAGTAACTAGTATTTTAGTCATCAGAAAGAAAGAAAAAATTTAAAAGTGTGAATTCCTTAGTTATATATGACATACTTCAGTCGAAGAAAGAGCCTTGCTTTGTGGCAGCATGTGGATGTTTCTGGCCGTGAGACTTGTGTTCCACAAGGGCGGCACCTCATTCGCTGTGGTGTAGAACTCACAGTCCAGTGTTGGGAAGGAGAGATCACAGTTTGGTGACTCACTTATATCTAGGTCTTCCCAGCAGTGACATAAACTCACACAGCTGATCTTATCAGGCTTACACAGTCCCACCCTTGTCTCTGTTGATGAGGAGCAGCTGAAGTGGCACAAATGAATGGCCATAAGTTCACTATTTTATTTATTTTCAAAGGACAATGTAGAGCCTGCATTTCTGCTTCTTTACATAGCCCAGGGAAAGAAAAATGCTTCTGGCATGCATCCAAAAGATAGATAGATCAGAGAGATAAGAACCATATAAAACTCTTGCACTGTGATAAAATCCTGAATTAATAAAGCAGAAATAACCAAGGCTTTCCAGAAGGAGCACAGTCTGGGTATTTTAGTTAGTGTATGCACCATGGTACACTACTTGTACAAAGGAAGTATACCTAAATCTCTCCAGTTGTCAATTGGTTTTAAAACTTTTGCTGTTGTATTATAAAAATTTCACCTATGCACTTTCCTCTAGTTTCCCAGAAACCTGAGTGCTATGAGCATAATTTTGCCCTGGGCGAAGGCTCTGTTATCTAAAAAAATCCCACATCAGCTGCCTGGAGCATTGGTGGATCATTCTTGAGGACCTTACCGAAATCTGGGTGGTGATATTCACTGAGATGTGTGAGATGATATTGCTCCTTCCTACCTCAATCAGTCTCAACTTGCTAAAAAAGGTCACACTTCAGCCCTCCCCCTTATTGCTCTTCCCCCCTTCCCTCCTTACTTAAAGAAAAAATGTAACTTCATTTTATTAAAAAACTTAGAAAGGTTCTCGGAGAATTTTAATTAGGGTTAACGTAGCTCAAGAAGAGCTCCCCCACTTCTGATAGGGCAATACAGATTTTGCCTCCTTCCTGCACGTACGGATTGATTCGCCTATACCTATGGATTCTGTAAGCCCTGGCATCAGGTTTATGGTCCTGTCCCTCATCCTCTCCTATCTCTATAATGAAAACTTCAAAACAGTTTATTCTTATGCAGAGGGTGGAGAAAAGAGAAAAGAAAGAGGTGGAGGGTGGGTGGGAGGGAGGGAGGGAGAAGGGGAGGAAGGGAGTAAAAGTAGTGCTAGTCTTTGCATCTGTGGTCTTTAAGTTAACTCTGTTTTCATTATTCTTGAAAGCTTACATTCCACAAAGTTTTTCTTTTTATTTTGGTAACAGTGCCGAGAACAGCAAACTCAGTGAGTGAGAGAAAAAAATCAGTTGTGTACAATAATGAATGGATTTCTGCCAATGACAGGTCATGATACAGAAAAAAAATTCTGTGATGACCCTCTTTCCTCTGCTCTCATTTATCTCCTACTGGTGACCACTGATAGATTTCTGCTGTATGATTTATTGCAGAAAAACACCACCTAGAAATGGGCTTTTGATAAAATTGTTCAAGGATTCCGGGACAATAAATCCTAATCTTTACATGCATGCTGCAAGATGTTTCACCTTTCTTATGCTATAAATAATATATGCCAAATGTGATAATAAATCCATACATCTAAGCACTATCTGTGTGGTTTAAGAAATAAAATTACAATATGTAAGCCTGATATTAATAGCAGCTATATAATGCCAGGAATATTGATGGCAATATTTGTTTATTTGTGATCCAAATTTCCAGTGTTGTGTTGTACTAAAATTTCATCGCTTTTATCAGCCTGGATGGTTATCTTCTGTAAGGAATCTGTGATAAACACAACAAGCACTAGCCGGCTTGAATCAACAAAGATGCTTCTGTAGGTCTGCCAAGAACCTCAGCTGAAATTTTCAAATATAGTCTATGCAAAGATCTCTCTTCATAATTAATCATCTACAGTGGGAAGTGTCTGATAGCATCTGTCACCTCCCTGTGACCCTACAACTGTTACAGTGGGGTTAAATGTGCACAAGCCCAGCATTTAAAGCTCTTTACAAACTGTAGGCTCAAGGTCAAGAGCTGGCTTAATTTTACTCCACAGTAGGAATGAAGTATAACTTCTCTCTGGAGCATATGTGCTATGGTATTGGGTTTAAACCCAAAGACTCACTTTAATTATTGAGTCTGTACAAGCTATAAAATATCGCAAGCTTTTTTCCCAGACAAAGCAAGCACTCCCTTACCCAGGATACGAAAACAAGCAAATCAGCTCTTTGCAGTCAGAGCTGATCATTTGGGATTTGAGCAAGAAGAAATTACATCAGAAAAATAAGAATAATGATGATTGTAAGAGACAGAAGGCCAAAAGTGGTATGAGAACAGTGAATGGTAGAGAAAAAAAAACAACCTCGATGAAACATACTACTCTTAGCTTTTGTTTCTGTAGAGACAAACCCTATTTTGCTATTTTTAGAAGTATGATGCAGTCAATTTTGACTGATTTTTATGGATTTTTTTTTTTTAATTTGAGCATTGCAATACTTGGCTGCTTTTTTTATTTCCTGCCTAAGGGAAATGTATCTGCCATGCACCTGTGCAAACGAGAGAATGTTACTGCAGTATTTTCCACACATAATGACTTGTAGAGGATTTTCTGTTAACATCTGTGAAAGAGGAATATATTCTGTGCAGGAAAACTAAAGAGCTAAATTGGCCACTGAAACTTAAGGAATGGTAGTACTGAAATACTGAAGGAAAAAAGAGTGGGGAAATCTGAAACAAAAAAATCCTTTAATTGGAAGGGGCAAAGCCCACATAAGCAGTGTGTTTGATTTCAGCTGTGTCCTCTGATCTATACTGAAGGTCAAAGAAGGAAATGCCACAGAAGTTATGATTATGTGAAATGAAGTGAGAAACAATGATTTGGCGTAATAAATACCTCCTGCAACTGGAGAATGTTCTGCTCACTGAAATTGTCTCCAGGTGTCTGCCTGTCTCCAGGACACATGGATAATCCCAGGCTGAAATGCCAGTGAGGCACGTTGTTTTTAGACATACATGGCTAATGTTGGTTTATATGAAAAAAACCTCACCTCACAGCTCTAAAATATGGCAGAAACATCTCCCTTCTTTTTTACGTGAGTCAAAACATCAACTTTCCACCTTCAATTCTAGGACTTGAATTTCAATTAGCCATAAAAACCTTTCTGATTTTCTTGATTCCTCTGTCCTCTGTCCTCTCAGATGCAAGACTAAACTACTCCTGTACTTGAACCATGTCCTAAAGGGCGCTTATTTCTCTACAGGCAACAATGACAATTCTGAGAAGAAAATCTTCTGACAAAGCGTTATAGGCCATCAACCCTTTGCTGTCATGCTACTTTACTTGCAGTTTAAGAAACTATTGAGCTCAATTTATTGTTTTTACAAATGGACCCCAGATTCATTCTGGCTTCAAATCTGTTTCTCAGATCAGGTATTCTGTCCATGCCAGTGAGAACAGCACATCCTTCACCGGTGTCCCCCAGCTTGCCCAGTTCACTTCTCTGCGGCAACTGTAGCCTGAAGTATCTGTAAGGGTGTTTCCAGGATTAGTAGCAGATTCCGTATCCACATGAAAGGTATAAGGCCATGCCTACTTCACCCATCCCGTGGAGCTGAGCTCACCTTGATGTGTTTTTAACCTCCATGGATAATAGGGAGCTATTTACTCATGGATGGTATGGACAGTTTTGAACCTGCTCATAGAAATGCTGGCGACCTTGCAAGAGCATTAGAATTACTGTAGTCACTTTGTTCTCCTTTGGTCATTTGTCATATTTATGTAGAAAAGCTTTTTCAACATTCTTTAAAAAAAATATAGATTGAAAATGATTAGAAACCAAAATAACCCAAAAGTTAGGTTGGAGCAAAACTGTGAACCGAACTCAACGATTCCTGGGAAATGTCTGTTTTCCCTGAAAGTTGGGCAATTTGTTTTTGGAAAATTGAAAACTGGAATATGTGAAAATGTCCCAGTGTTCAAAATTGCATTTTTTTCATCTGTTTTTTTGGTTTTTGTCTGAAAGGTTGTGGGGTTTTTTTGGGGTTTTTTTTAGAAAGTCCAGAAATAACTTGATGTATACCTACTACTGTGTAATTTTTAGCACATTGTGTAACATAGCCATATATTATTATTATTAATGCTTGTAACAGAAATTTCATTAAGATTTTCAGCTGGATAACATGACAAATTTATCAAAGAATGCAGTTTAAAACTTGAGTACTAAATATATCAATAGAAAATTTATTCAATGATTTTTTCTGTTGCAGTGATCACTTCCATTGACAGTTTCTAATAAATTGTACACCCACACAGGCATAAGCTCATCCGAAGTAAATGCTACGTCGTATGGCCACTGTAATTTTTTATTAAAATACACTGTGATTCATTTAATTAATAATTAAAACTGGAGCACATCTCTTTCCTTTTCTTTACGAGATTAGGCTACTACAAGAATTTTATTTAAGAAAATTTTGACTGAAAAGTAGAGAGTACTTTTCAAAGACAGTGGAATTAAACAGAATCAGCTGTTTGAAAATACAACTCCATTCTACATGCAGGAGAAAAGTGGTGCAGGACAGCAAAGAAAAGTAAAGAGCAAAAGGAAAAAAACCTCTCCTCTCAATGTCTGGTTCAAACCCTCGCTCAGGTACATGTGAGGTAATTTATGGGAGCATAATGATCTGCACCAGGAATCTCAGGTTCAACCTGCCGCATGACTGAGCTAGTTTCTATAAAGGACCTAGAAAGCTGGCGCCACAGCAAACGAAGAAAATGAGTTTAATCACTTTACAAGCTTTCTGCTTGTGATCTTTCTGGCTATATCTGAATGAAACATAGGAAGAAAATAGTCACAAAAGGGTATGCTGGATGCCTCAATAGTTGATGATTGTTGAGGCGTGGGAGGAAGGAGGGGAGTTAGTATACCTACAGGGATGTCAGGCAAGTGAAAACAAGGATGTTTTGCAAGAAGTACACTGAGGCTCACAATGAGAAGGATGTGAAAGCAGCTAGATATCTGTCCCCTGGAAGGGGTTAGGGGCCTGATAAACGGATAAGTAGTGGAGCTTGTAGCTTCCAAAGCAAGGTATTCACACGACAAAAAAGATCTACCCAGCTGCAGAAACAGTATTTCTAAGTAATATCCTTCCCCAACTACACTGGAACTGTACCTATGGATCTACAAAACAGCAATGTTTGAAAACACATCCAGCAAGATCTGCTTCGGTGTTACAGAGCAGGACTGCAACTCTGTGCTCCAAAACAACTTTACAGGCATAACCATGCAATGATTCAGATCAGGTCAGGGTGAATCAGAAGGGTGAGAAATCTTAGGGTTAGAAGGGAGTTATAAAGACAAAGAATATGATTTTGAAAAGGAATACAGGGTATTAATTTGGAATTTTTTGTTATGGTTTTGAAAAAGGGTCATGACTTCAGAAAGGTCTTTGAAGTAGACATGAACAGAAAAAGAATTAGACTCTTCTTTGTTTCTCTTTTTCCTTTAAAATTTAGAGAACAAAACTTTTACAATAACCAGTGTCTCTGTACCTTAATGAGTGGAAACATTACATCAACTTGATTTTATTTTTTAACTTCTGGAAGCTGCATTCTTTGGCCTGTTAGCATAAATGTGTGCTTTCAGAGGGTAATTCATGCTAAGGCATTCAGAATCCAGAAACGGCTTTCCAATAGCTTGCAAATTGGAAGATTTCTCGTCACCTAACAAGTCCTAGAAAGTTTATCAGATTCAAGGCCAATAATGACTAACATTCTTCCCAGAATGATTAGAAAGGTTACCTTCACCTTTTTCCTGTTCATTGCTACTTTTTTCAAGTGACTAAAATATTTTGTTGAAGCAAATACCAGAAAAATATTTTTTAATAGAAATAAGTGAGAATAAAAAAGGACAGAAAGGCTGCTGCATTGTGACTCCTTCATTGTCACAATGTTAAGGCCCTAACATGGATTTTTCATCAACATCTGCAGAAGAACAGAGTACCTGGATTGCTGCAACGCTTCTGACACTGCCGCCTACACTGCATTGCATCAGCATTGACGGACACACTAAGAGAGGAAAGAGAGAGGCAGAACTAGATGTCTTAATAAGGCTTTCTAACATCTTTTGTGGTGGAAATAGCTCTGTGGATAGCAGTGTCGTTAAGAACATTAGTGCTACTGGCTATATTCACAAAAGTGTTTACACTGAAGTCAACAGGCTGAATTTATGGCTGGGATAACTCCACGACAGTCAGCACAAACAGGAATTAAAATTATTGAGTAAACATCTCAGAGCCAAGATCTAGATTTCTAGGTATGGTGTTGGGAAAAATCTAACATTTTCCATTGATTTTACTGAGATTTTGGATGTAATTTCTTTCATGTATGTAGTTGTGTATATAAATCCTCTATACATATCATTCAGTACAGCTTCTGAGGATCACTTGTATCCTATATACTACTAGGCCAAGGCATCCTATCCCACTTGGAACACAATGCTTTGGTAGACTCAGGAGTCGCTGGGAGCTCAGCCAAGGACTTATTTTTCTAAGAGCTCAACAAAATGAGGCAGTTTGTTGCCAAAGAAGGCATCAGCAGAAAAGGTGCCTGTCCTCGAGCCTACAATGACTGTGGTCTGGACATTCAAACAGACTCATGAAGTCACATCCCTCTAGCACAGGCCCTTTCACAACATCTGACTCTCAAGCTCACTTGGCATTTGATTATTTCAAAACGTGGTAGACAAGGTCACATCAGGTCCAGCTTTCTGTCATCAGCTTTCAAATCAATTAACAATGTTTGTCTTCTGGACTCAATGGTTAAAAAACTGTTTAAAAAGTGCCCTGAGGGAATGGTGTGAAGAGTGAGGGAGAACAATCCAGAAGAGAGAAGATGGGCCAAACCTTGAGTAGACAGAGGCTCTCTCATTGCTCTTTGATGCCCTGGAGATTTAAGTAAGCCTTATCCTATTTTTTTCCCAGTATTTTATCACCAGAACTCCACTGGGTTGCTGTTAACATTCATACATGCCACAAAGCTGCAAGCCTTAGAAATTGAAGTATTCTGAAGTGTATTTGGATTTTAAAGATTTTGGAATGCAACATGAGCACGTTTGCAAAAAAATTAAAAGTAATTGTCATTGATAAAAAAAGCAAATTGGATAAATAACAGTGAAGTTTTACTGCTGCATTTGAAAGGTTTTTATGGGATATTATTATGACTATCTGACCAGGCTTAAAAACATACTTTGGATTTCCCACTTACATAAGAAAAACGTAAAAATAAGTCACAAGGAATATCACTTTATGCACTCGCCAGGACTGAGAAAGATTAAACTACCACGGTCTCAAATATACAATCCAAAGGTTGTAATAATAAAAAAAATTAAAAAACCAGGAAAAAAGAAAGAAAGACTTTTTTCTGTGCTCAGGTTATACAGAAGGGAGTTAGAAAGTTTACCCCTGGGTACCTTAATAGCTTCCCATATCTCCATCCCTTGTAATGTTACCTCTTTTCTCAATAGCTCTGTAGCTTCTCACTTTCTTCTTCACCGCGTCTTCCACTTTTATGCAGTTTATGACAGACATGCAGAGCTGACTGAATCAGAACCCCTATCATCCTCTGTCACAGCTTTGTCATCATGCTCTTGAGTGTCTCCTGTTAAACCCAGAGATTAATTCCAAAGTTGCTCCTCTTACACATCCCTGCCTCTCCTGAACTACATGGCAAGTTCTCTTTTCAATCTCTGAATTACATCTTGAAAATGGTAAAAGTTTTCATTTTTCTGAAAAATCACGTAACAAATTGATGGAGAAAAGCCCATTCTGTGCTATGGAACACAAGGACACTACTTGTGATAGATGGTCCCTCTCACCAGATCTGAGGGAACATTCTGTGGAGGCCTCATTGTGGGATTGCCTTGTACAGCTCCATGGACAGCAGCCCTCCGCTGATGCTGGAGTCAAGATGTGAGGCAGAGTGGGTTAGCTTCAGTGTCATCTGGTACAGACATTTCGTGCTCTGACCTCACATCTGCTGTCATGTGGGAAAACTACAAATCCTGCCTTTCACAACTCAGGGACATCAACAGCGTCCTTTTGCTGGCAGAGAAACATGGGAAAAGAAAGAACACATAGCAGGCCACTATGTGGCATATATGAAATGTCTTGCTAAAGGTCTGGCTCTTGCTGTCAGCATCTGATTAAAGAATAAATATTTTTGTTTATTCAAGGTTGGCAGTGAGGGTGAGATTCTGCCTGACAGCAGCAATCTGATAGGTCCTCAGTCCATCCTCGAGGTGTGTATTTGTATACAACTCTATATGCAGCCTTGGAAGGAAATCTGTATAAACAGATTTATATTTGTGCAGGATACCAGTAAATTACTTAAACAGGAGGTACCATTTTTTAATATAATACCGTCATGCTATAAACTTTGTTGTGAAAATTAGGATTTTTACCATTTTTTCAGATCACGACTGACTTTTCCACCTCTGATCTGTAGTGTAGTTCAGTGATTCAGTCTAAGTCCACAAAAAAGGTAACTAAAAATACAGCAAGGCTTAACTAATAATCTATTTGCAGACTTCTAAGAGCTGTCATGACTTGTCAGTCTTACAAGGGAAGGTAAAAATTAGTTTTCCACTACTAAACAGAGTCACAAATAGCATTGGTTTCCTTGGAGACTTAGCAGCAGTTCTGAAAACACTGTACTTGTAGGAAAGGAGTGACTTGTAAAGGTATGTTCCCTGTCCAAACTTTAATTAATCTCCTCTCTTAATAATGTACACCCACATCAGCTGGGTGTATTTGGTGTTTACCTCATTATGCCCTCCTCTCAAGTCCTCTTTCATGGTTTGTATATCATGTATGGTACAAATATGCTACTTGCAAAGATTGTTTTGTATTGCTTATAATGTGCAAAAATCATAATTCTATGGGAAATTATTTATTGTTTTTCATAAAATACATATTTTCATTAATTGTTTACGATGATAAAAGTAACTATCAGTTCAGCAGTTGTAAGATACCTGACATAAAAATAACACTGCAATTGAAAAGAGCATTATTACCTCTTAAGTAAACATCATGAGAATAAAACCTTGAATTCTCCAGTGAGGACAGAGATGACAAAAGGGCAACACAAACTGACAGCAAGAAAGTTCTGTCTCATCCTTACTCTGGGTGAACTGGTTGCAGACTGGTAAGCCAGACACGAGTCTTTGACATGTTTGTCAGTGTATGCATGCTGTCCTGCCCTCAAACACTGCTCCCTGTCTCCTGCTCTGTATGCTGTCAGGGAGCTTGCCATCTACCACCATTTAACACTACTTTTACCTACTTTCAATACCAGAGACAGGGTAGAAAGCCACATCATAAGTGATTCAAATATAAAGAGAATGTTTGTATTTGTTGTTAAAAAGTGCTTAGGTGTATCAGCGTGTATATCTACCATAACTATCTGTTCACTATATATGAGAAAAGCATAACATTGTCTGTAAGTGAACGTATTCAGACTTAGGGAGCTGTCAGTGTGATACTAAAAATATTCCAATTGCTATGCCTAATTATAACCGAAAAATTAATCATTGCAAAGTGTCTTCAACAGCTTAAGTAAAATGCAAGAAAGAAATTCCAGCTTGGTAATAAACTGCTTTCTTGATATCACAACTGAAATAGCTCATTTTCCGTATACTGGGCATCAGAAACTTTTCAGAATGACAAAACAAGATGCTGTAATTAAAAGGAGTGCTGATTAAAGTTTTATGGGCACACCACCAATCACTCAAAAGTTCTGATATTTCAGCATCGGAATTACACATTTATAAGTAACTATATACTCAAAGAAAATATTTCATACTCAAAAGACAAAATCCTCCAATGAATGGCCTAGAAAGGAGAAAACAGACCTTGGTATTAGTGAGAATTTAGCTCCATGTTGTATGGCAATTAAACAGCATACGACATAATACCCTTGATGTGGTCTGCTGTGGATCTCACAGTCTAGGGATTCATTTGTCATCTGTTTTGTGTACAAATCATTTCAGGCTTAGACTTTTAGCACTATATGAGAGACTGTGTGTTCATCCCAAAAGAAATCTTATTTTGAGCCATCAGCAAACATTACACTTATTCCAATATTTCATGAAGATTTCATCTGTTACCTCTCATCTTTTTAGACTCTTATATTTCTGTTTAAGTATCAAGCACACATATTTACACATTTGTGCTTGTACATGCACTTTCTCTTTTCAACACCTTCAGCTTTGCCTGCTGCCTTTCCCATACTTACTGCACACGGGGCACAAGATTCTAATTACAGCCCTTGCTTACTGGTTGATTTAACATCTATCTAATCCCATTTGTCTCTGATCCTCATCAAACCTATATCTAAGCCGTCAGAATACTGACTTCCTTTCAAACCCAGTATGGACAGCAGTGGGCCTGAATGGGAATGTCTAATCTAGGTTGTCATGAGCTTGCAAATATTGTTCACATTCAAATCACTAGAGCTGAACCTGACCCAATAGTTTCCTTTAAGGGGCAGATTCTAAACAAAACCGTTCCTCTTTTCAGGTCCAGTCTTAATGAAGCCCCTTTTCACCAGCTCAGCTCCCAAATGGTCAAACATTATCATCTTAGATGATAACTCACTTCACTAAGACAAATATATTCTGACTCCCTTTGTTCATTTTCCAGGAGTAAGACTCTCTCCTCTATGCTTCATTTTTTCACTTACACAAAAATGTAACTCTAAATAAAAGATGTCACCTCTGCCCTATATGTTTATTATCTGTTATACTTAGGTGTAAAATTCTTGTCTTAAATCGAGTGGTTTCAGTAACTCATAGAACAGCCACCTTGAGCTGCCTCACATAGAAGCCACGTAAGTGTCTTTTGAAGTGGATGATAGCTAAGGAGGCATGAAGTCCTGCAGTGCTGTACATGAAGAGAAGGTGGAAGGCGGCTCCAGCTGGGAGTAAGCCTGCCTTCTGCCACAGTGAACAGAATATCTCATGTTGACCAGAGAAGCACTGAACTATCATTGTGCCTGTGGTTTCTGAAGCCCTCATGGACCATAATTTTCCATAGCATTTCAGTACACCTTGTTTTCTTTTTTCTTTTCTTTAGTATATTTTTGTACCACTTCTGCTCTTTAAGATATATGTGTAAATACACCAGAGTTCACTTTGCTGTACTTTGTGCGTGCAACTCTGGTAATGGGAGTTACACAGATGTTTCAACAGCTAAATATATTCTTGTGCGTTATTCATTCAAGTAGTCATTGTCGAATCAGCGGCACGCTTCCACCTTGATAGCCTGTAATTATAACAATCTTTAGCAAAAAAATAAACGCGATGTTTTAAAATATTTCATATTGGGAATCTAGTGTTTTGGTATTTTCTTTTAATCTTAGACTTGCTACTTGTAAGGACCCTCTTTGGGGTGGAACATCGTTTTCTGAACTTTAGAGTCAAAATTTGCATGTTGTTTAGACTATCATTTATGTTTGTATACACAAAGCTAGAGTTCTTAATTTTTTTGCTATATATCCTTTGCATCATAAATGCATGGAAGACCTTTAGTTATAGAAAACATAATCAGATTGATACAGAATATTTTGTGTGTCTCCCATCTGTTCCCACTAATTTGCTGTAGGGTTGGCAAGCCAGTGAAAAGGCAATTTTGCCCTTTCAGTTTTTGAATTCCTACTGAGCTGAATATTTATAGAGTCAGTTTTTTACTCCTGAGTACTTCATGTGAAACTTTACTTTAAACTTTGGTCAGAGGCTCACTATGGTTAATCTAAATGCATCAGTTTCTGAGTTACAGGCAGATGGAATTCTACTGGTTAATATATCAAACATTTCTGAAGTGGTCTCAGTGGGAATGTTATAGGGCTTATGTGAAAAACTCCCTGATTATGGAAATGTGGAGAAGAAAATGGAAAGGGAAGCAGATGGAGGGATTGGTAAGTCAAGACCTAAGGCTTCAAAGTGCTTACATTATTCCCTGCAGATAATAGTTGAATAGCAAAATCATAGGTCTCCATGGTTTTTTTTTCTGGGAGCTGAGCTATTGTGTACTTATCCATAGCAGACACTGGTTGTGATTTGAAAAAAATAGATTATTCCCACTAATTACTGAGTTTTAAACTGCCTAACCTTTACTAAGTACTCTTGTGGTACTCTTTATAAGGCTGTGTGAAGGAAAAAATAGTCATATACTCCTGCCGGTTTTGCCGCAATACAAAAATTCTTTCCTAATTCCAAGTGTATTATGTCAGTTACACTCACAGCACCTTAAAAACACAGATTCCTAATTGCATTACGGAGACAGAGGGCAAAAAAAGTTAGAAGACAAGTAGATAACCATGTGCTCCCCTCATTCCTTTCTTTATACTAGCCTTCCTCTTTTTCTAACATAATAAGAGAACCCTTACAATTTAGACACCAGTTGCAGAACAAGCGTGCACAAGTAAGAAACCGGCCGTAAAACCAGAGACATCAGAGTTCACTCTGTGACTGTGATTGTGACTGAATTCCAAGCATTTCAGTTTGTGTTGCTTGAGAAGATGAGAAATAGAGGGAAAATAGGTGGAATAGCATGAGAGTAACTTTCGTTCCAGAAGAGCCCATCAGTTGAGGATTATTTAAGAAAAAAGTTTTAAGAAATCTATCAGGTTTCAAGAGAGATCATACTACTAGAAGCTTTTATTTGATGGGGAAGAGAACATGGAGATCTACTCCCATTACTCCGAAGTGAGAGTATAAAGCTCTTGAGTGCAGCCTGGGGGGAAATTTTAATTACACTGTTAAGGTAAAAGGAAGCTGGATACATTGCAGCACAAGTTTATTATATGTACATCATACTAGAATAATCTGCCAACTTTATGTTATAGGCTACCACCTTTCCAGCAGAGAGGAATGCTCTTTGCGTATTTCATATCTGGTTAAGAGGAAGATGGCAGGGAGTAGTGCTAGAAGGGAAGGTACATGTTGGGAAGATACTAAAAGTGAGTTCCTCCAGGTCAGTTCAATCTCTTAAGATAGGGATCATGGGAGAGAATTTTTTTTTACGTTCTTTTTTGGAACACTGACGCAAAACAAAGAGTGCTGATGGAATTGGTTAGGACACATATTAGGATACAAAGGTGGATAATGCAGAAACCACGCAGAAAGCTGGGCTGAATAAATTTCAGTGATGCAGTGTGCACTTGTGCCCTATTAATGAAAGATGTTGTTGTGCAGGTAGCAATCAGTATTTAAGAGGAGGATATGGCATTTTCAGGAAAACCAAGAGTCACCAAGAGTAATGCAGATACAATCACAGTATGGGTCAGCCAAGATACTTCCATGACGGCAGACAAATATTACTACCAAATTAAATGAGATGCAGTTGAGATCTCATTTGGTGCACTGGGTATGGCAGCTTGTACGGAATGGGTCAAGACAAAAACTTGCATGTGAGCTCTTACTCACACCAACACAGCAAAGCAGCTTTCGAGAATTATACAGACTTTGGTTGCCTGTCCACACAAAGGGTTAGTGGTGGACATGGACATGTACGCTCACACATCCAAGTGCACATAAACAAGCAGAAGACACTTTACAGTCAGTCACAAAGGCTTATCTCAAAACTAAAGGAATTAAGCATCTAAACAATTTTGATGCCTTTGAAAATCATTTTGTCCTTTAGGGTCTGAATAAATTTGAAGAAAAAAAAAAGTCTGTAATTCCTAGGATGCCATTAATAGAGTTGTAACACTCACAGAAGGAAAAAAAATTACTAAATGACCTAACCTATTCCACTATCTGGAAAATCCATTTAAAACAAACTGTTTCTAAATAGACTCAATTGATAGAGGTTCCAGCATTTTTCTCAGAGAACTACTACACAGTTTAATAGGTCTAATGCATTCTGATTTCTGTCTTGGGGTTTGTAAATCCCTCATATGCTAGCAGTCTTCTCCTTAATTTTCATATCCATAGAGCCAGTGCAAAACTTTAACATTTTAGTGCTGCAAGATTTCTTCTGACCAGGCCTGTATTTACATATACTATAAAAGCACCTTAAGACACTTAATAAACTTAATATAAATTGTCACTGTACACAACTCGTACATGCAAATAAAGAGAAGTGATTTATATCAGAGTTTATTCATAGCATGACTTGGTTAATTAAAGTACACTTTTTCTTATTACATTTTATGGACTCCATTACTGTAATGCAGGAAGCATCAAGCAGTGAGAGCAAATGAGCCTGGGGGAAAGTATATGACACATTTGAATCCTTTGTATAAGTACTGTGGTATTTTGGCTAATAGAAGACAATACCTTGCTCCCAAACAGGTCTAAGAGAGAGATCCAGTACTTAAAATATGTTGATAGGTACCTAACGCCTTTGAATTGCAAAGATTGCTTTGTGAAAGCATGTACACTTGTAGTATGCATCTTTGTGAAAGCATGTCCAAACCTATCTCATGCCAATAGAAAAATTTTACAGCAATAATGCAGCACATGTAGACAATGTTTGCACTTATAAAATGTTAATCGAATTATGTAATGCTTGGTAATCCTTAGTTTGAGCTCTACCATCACATTTTATGTGTTAAAATATATAGACTTCTTCTTTTAAAATATAACACACTAAAAACCTGTCTTTTTAATGAAGTATGGATTTTATTCTGTCATTGACATAAAGAGGAAAAAATAAATTATTCTAAAACTAGGATTTTCCTATGAATCCTTGTGATTCACTTTTTACATACTTCAAAACTGTCACCTGACACTAAGGGGACAAAGACATCCCTGTAAATTTCAACATAACCATATTAAAGTAAATGTATCTTTGATAGGTTTCAGGTATTTCATTCTTAAATTGCTGATGAAGTAAAATATTCAATTGCTTATTCAAGTCATTGGTGGTCTGAAATTTGCAACACCTGTCAACTTTTTACAGCCGTGTATTATATGGGTTCTTCCTCAAGGTTCCTAAGAATAACTGTTTAATATTTAGAGCTTTTTTCAGTAACTCAGAAACATCTAGCACTACTGATCTGTAAATAAATGATCACACAGGATCTTGGAATAATCAAGTGGGAAGTAAAGGCTAACATTACTTTTAAGTTATACAAAAGTGAAATAACCTTTCCAAGGATCTTTCCAGTTTGTGCCATGGTCATTTAAGAGAATATCAGGTAACTGCAGCGTTCGTGTTTATCCAGAGAATAATGGGGCAGTCAGATTATATGAAATATTCATGCTATGCCAAAATAAAGTGACCGAAGGCAGTGGTAATTCCTTTTAATATATAGTTTTAAAAAGGACAAAGTAAATAGATTATAAATGAGAGTCAGAAAGAATGGTTAGGACAAGATGAGAGCACATTTAATTGGAGGTTGTTAATAATCCACTGCCTTAAAGAATATACAGCAGTGGTGCTTACTAATCTCTTGAGTTCCATCCCCAGCCATGGTGTTAGGCACGTTCTGTATGTCCGTCCCATAGAGCTGGAGCAGCATACAAAAATATTGCACAGCTGTTTCTTTGCTGACAATGCTTAACGAAAATGGAAAATGATGACTATTTTGTCATCTATTTTGGTTTGTTTAGATTCTGGCTGTATCAGTCTGAACTTATGTAGATACCCATGTTTCCCTCTCTCTCAGAGAAATTAGGTGATCTGTTTAAAATGCAAATATTATTTTATTTTTTTTAAAGAGGGAAATGTTAAAAGTAACTAAGCATCTCAAATTTCTCAAGCAGATCAAACACTCTGGTTCAAAAGTACAGAACAAATGATCCTTATAAAGACTTCAATATTCTTTGTCACCAGAAAGGATTGCCTACCTGAATCAAGGCTAGGTATATGAAATGTACTACGCCAGCCATCGCTGTGGCTTGGCCATGAGAGATCCTAAAATCTTAAACCAGCCCTGGCTCATTCATCAGCAGTACAAATTTTACTTAAATATATATTTAGTGGGCCTAGGTGCAACGTTTTCTTCTTAAGCTATGTTTCTGAGTAGAAAAAAACCCCTCATTCTTTAAGTAGACCTTTCCTATCAAGCCCATATGATTGATGAAAGATACGAATACTCCATAGAAAATAAAAACAGCAATATTAAAATGCATCCTATACATTGTAATCCAAAAGGGTAGGTTTTTAGCACATGAAGATTTACAGTAATTTTTCATTGCTGGTTTGTACATGGTGGTAAAATTTCTGCCATCTGATTGCTAATAAAAAAAACCCGAACAAAATCCAGTATCTCATTCAAGGGCATAGAAAAAAAATGCCCAATGCATCATCCACATTGCCTCCAAAAATATGTTCACCTCTTTTAAAATGGTGGTATTGCATTTAACCAACTTTGCCAGTTTTGCATATCAAAATAAGCGTTATGAAATCTTATTTAAAATAACTGCATGCAGGAAGAAGGAAATAAACTACGATAATTTAATCTTCTTTCCTAAATGTTAACAGCAGTATAAAAATGGATGCTCTCATCCTTGTAATCAGTTGCACGGTGCACAAGGGCAGCAGTCTCTGGTGCCTCATCTGTGAACTAATCTTTCATTTCATAGCAGATCTTT
The DNA here is from genome assembly GCA_013397725.1 of Rhagologus leucostigma. Taxonomy (NCBI): domain Eukaryota; kingdom Metazoa; phylum Chordata; class Aves; order Passeriformes; genus Rhagologus; species Rhagologus leucostigma. Next base: position 1,005,588 of record VZTD01002143.1, read on the forward strand.
CCATATCAAACAACACAAATGACTTAATTTGCATGACAGGATTTGTAACGGGGCAAATCTAGTGTCAAAGTCGATTAAAGATTACACCGGAGAACTATCATAATCAGTACTCTAATGAGCCTAAATAGTACATGTAAAGTCTCCCCTTTTTGCCATTCCAGTCATGTATAAAAGGGAATGTGTTTCTTTTCATCGGTGAGCCAGTCCTTTGGTTTGCACATTACGCCCTACGTTGAGCTAAAGTCATGTCAGTCTGGTTTCAGAGGGAGAGAAAGGGAAATAATAAAGCAAACATCACTTCACAAATGACATTGCTTGGTATAAGCCAACGTTTGAAGCCCTTAATTCTTCTAATCTGCAAAATAGTCAATGCTAATGGGTTTTTGCCTTTGTGAAAGCTGATGCATAGAAAGAAAAACTTTAATGAGCTGCCTGGGTTGTATGCTTACAGATACCTGTCAAATGTCTGTCATCTTAGCTATCGTTGAGGCATTATAAAGAAAGTAAGAAGGAAGGAACGACAGTATTTGTACAAGCATTTTCATGCTAAAATGGCACAATTTTCTTCCTGTCATAATTTCATTGTATCTGAAAGTCAGAAAAGCTTAACCCTTTCAATAGCACATCCTGCAGTGAATATCACACATAATGTTTGAACTGGCAACTTTAAAAATAGCATCATGGTTTTGTAAACAGCATTCTCTCTTAAATTTGTTTCACAAAACTGATTTATCTGTATCTTAAAAAAATGTGTCAACAAATTATTGGAATCAGTTGCTGCACTTTGGGGAGATTAAGAGTTTACCAAATGTAACAAACCCTTAGTGTAAGAGTCTGTCATCACAATAAATCGCTCCTGAGTTTTAAATTTCATACCTCTTTTCGTCTTTATGCTGACAATATGAATAGCCAAGAGGTCAACAAACTCCCTTATTCTTACTTTCTTATTTATTTAAACAAATGGTAATTTGAATGCAACTTATTAGAAACAGACCTGCTAACTTTGCTATTCTAAACTGTATTTATGTCAAGCCAGTCTTGCTTTCAGATGTTTATAGTTAGTGTGAGAAATTGTCTACGAACTGAAATCATGCGTTCAGAAGTCTTAGCCCAGGTAAGCCTATTAGGCTATTTTTCTTTCCAGATTTATCATCCATGCTCACTGTTTTCGAACAATTCAGGCATCCAAAGCATGGACATTTCAGTGCAGACCTATGTTTCCACCAGTCCAAGTACCAACCTTTAGCATGACGATGAGCACATTTCTCTAAATGTGGATATTCACATTTGGGAGCCAGGTCCAAAAAAGGCACTTACGTACACGTTGAAATCTGTTCATGCACAGAGCTGTTTGTAGACTTGGGGCCTTCATTTGGGCAGAGGACATATCAGAATATGCAGACAAGGGGTTTTGTGTTCGAGGAACACCTGCCAAGCCCAGCAGAAAGCATGACTAAGGGTTGTGGTGGCAGGTGCTCTGCTTTGCTGCCTGCCTCTGGGGAAGTCACTTACACTCAGCATTTCAGTACCCACAATGTAAAGCAGGATAAATGTTCTGAGCACTCTCTCGTGAGTGCTTGGAAGCCTCATTTATTCCTGACTGCAAGTCATTTTGGTGATATTTTTGCTTATTCTATCAAGCTGTCAGTGTCAGTACTTCAGAGAGGCATTTCTGTTATTGTTCTGTTATGTCTCCGTTGTTGTTTTTACCTGTACTTGTCAATCCTCATTCTGGGGTCTGCAATACTGTGTCAAGGTGTACTAAGGCATGACACACTTCAGTGCATCTTAAATATTCTTAAAAGCCCTCAGGCTCTGGCTCATACGCTTTCATTGAGCCATTGCAATCCAAATAAAAGAACTTTAATGAGTGTATTGCATCTGTATTACTTCCAAAGGACTCACTGGAAGCTCACTGACAGCATCTTTCATGCTTCTGATGCAGGTGAGGATTTCAACGGAACGCTGTTTTTCCCTTGCTCTCTCTTTTTTTTCTTCAAACAAACTCATATAGAGAAAGAAAACCTAACCATAAGACAAAATGATTTACATGGCTTAAAAATTTTGAGATTAAGCAAACAAAACTAAGGAGTGATAATTACAGCTGAACTTTTTCACCCAAACTGCACTGGGTGAAATATGTGCTGATGTCTCCTGAGACCTGCTTATCTCGTCTAGAAGCATAATGAGAACAGTGAATCAGTAGATTTAGAGCAAAAGAGCTGCATTACCAGTAAACTTGATATTTTTTTACTTAAGCTATAGCTTATGAATGTAACATTCCTAACAACTCTCAATATTTAATGTTACTGAGTGTCAGCAATTCCCATACCTAAAGAGGTCCCTTTAAAACCACAGCATCCTGCCAAACTATTCCAAAACAAGGAGGGGCAGGGGTGACAGAAACATCCTAGTGTTTTCCCAGAGGTGATTGTTTCAGCCCATCAAGGCGTTTCTTCTCAACCTTGTTGACAGTTGGAGTTTTTTCTGCTGGTGTGTGCCGGGCACAGGCAGGCAGCAAAGGAGCCCAGTCTCGAACCAGACCCAGACCTGACCTTCCAGCACATCCCCTGCCAGTCCTCTGAGGAGGGCTCCTTCCACATGCCAGCTGTGGTGGTGTGGCAAACACACCTACATTGAGGAGAAACATGTACTTATTAATCACTCTCTATTTAAGCTTAAGCATGCTGAACACTGAGTGATGACTGCTGACTGGAATCCTTGGTACCGCAGGCACGGTGCTTGCACCACCATCCGGAAAGCTGAACTCCGAGAGGTTAGAGTACAAACGTAAATAACATACATTAGCAGCGCATGTTTAGCTCGGACTTGGATTTCATCCACTTTCAGATATGAATTATTCATCCACCATCTCCCTCCAATTGTTCTTTTAATTCATATCGCAGTTGTTAAAAGGTTAGAAGCCATGTTACTGAATAATCCTTTACTGTTTCCCCGTGGCAATTTGCGCCCAATTTTTGCAGATTTCAAGGCTCGGCTGTCCCCGCTGCAGAGTTCATTTCTATTGCAATTCCAGGCTAGCCTTTTCCCCCCGAACACTACCTCTCTGACCTAGCTGCTGTACCTCTGATCCCATGCACCCCAGAAGCTGTCACAAGTCTCCCTCCTTCCCAGGAGTTGAACACACAATAGAGAATAGGCCCTGGCTGTGAGGTTCAGCAGCCATTAACCCCTACCAGCTGTTCCTGCAGGGAGCCTTCTGTGGCTGAATGTCCTTTCTCTGCGGAGGCCCTCATTTCCACTAATCTAACTATTGTTGGGTAGGAATGCTGACAGGAGAAAAGAAATTTTTCTTGTGTCCATGCAAGTGTGTGTATCCATGTGTAAGTGAAGGAAGAGTGAAGGCTAATTTCTATAGTAGGCATGAATGGAAGGATTGGGAAAAAAAACTAGTTAAAATGTGTTTACTTGCTTAAAAGGCTCAGTCAATTTAAATAATTTCAGTAGTATGCTCTATTTTGGGGGGATGGGAAGGAGGAAGCAAGTTACTATTATCATTTTATGCAAAAGCCATTGAGAGATTCCCCTGCACTTCCTAAATTCTTCTTAAAATGGGAAAAGAAATACGACAAATGTACCGATACCAACTGCAAAATGAACAGAAATGCATAGCAACAAAATCTAATATTCTTAAAACCATGGGCCTGAGCATCCAAAGATTTACCTTTTATTTCACATTGATTATCCATTTTAAGTAGAGTGATGATTCAGGCTGTCTTGAAATACAGAAATGTTTACCAGGTTTTATTAAAAAAATTGGGATTTTGTACTGATACTCTCAAAAGGGAAAAAAATCACTTGGGAGGAAAAAAACCGTTTGTTTTAAATTATCAGCATTCTCAGATAACCAAACTGAAGTCCTTATATCTCTCACAATGACATCATCACTAATCAGAATTTAAACTCGCACTTTAAAATATTTTTATACAACACTAGTAGACATACCATCCTGAATCACAAATTAGTGTTAATGTTGCTTTTCTTTTTGAACCACACAGGCGAATGAAATCAAAAGAAGGTAATTAACAAGAAAGAAAACTATTTTATTTGCTAGAGAAGCACATGCCATTTTAAGTTTCCATTAATTCATCTTTTTCTCTGAAAAGATTGTTAAGAGAAGCTATTTTGAAATTTAGTGCTCCATTTTATCACCTGATAAAGTTCAGCAAAATACAACAGTTGGTCTAGTTCAAATCAAATTAGAAATAATTCATGTAGAAATATATTTTCTGGGCAATTAGACTGTATCGTAGCAGGGCAAATGTCTGATATAATAAAGCTCTACTTTGCATCTGTTCCTGTGTCTAGACGGCTGCAATTACTAGTCCTTACAACATCAGCGGCAAGATAAAGCACTGCTTACAGGTTATAGCTATTAAAATAGAACATTTTCTTTCTTTGCCCCCCTTTATTACCTAAATCATTTGATTGTTATAAAATTTAATTTAATTTAGTGAAGTTGCACTTTCCTCATCTTCAATATGAACACAAACACAAATAAACAAACAGTAGAGAATTCAGCTCATTGTTTCTCCCCAACGTTAGCTGCCATGCACGGATACTGGTCTCATTGAAGTTAAATATGTGCAAATAATGCTTGCTCAGAACTCAAATGGCTGAAATGACTCTGTGGGTAAAGAGAGGACCTGAAGCCCCATGACTCAATTTGGCACCCTTCAAAGGCACTATAAAAACCGCACACAGCATAGTAGAGAAAGCATATCCCTAATTACTGTACTTGGCAAGGAGAAAGGCCTGTGCCAAAGAGGATACATTTGTTGTTAGATAGGTAAGTTTGTATCCCTAATAGAAAGAAAACCATAGGTTAGGCAAATACAAACTGAAGGCCATGCACAACCCTGCATCTACAGGTTGAACCCCCACTGACATCTCATGGCACAAGCAGGAGCTCTGACATCCCTGATCCTTTCCTGGAGTAGATGGCAGCAATGAGGAGGGTGTGCTGCATCAGCTGTGCTTTAGGCATTGTAAATCAACTAAAATGGGGTTGGATGGAATCACATGTAAAAGCAAAGGGTCCGGTCCTTGAGGTCACATGGAAGTACTGCTTCTTTACAATTTTGGCTTACTGAAGGATTATTTCAGCAGGATTTCTGAAACTGCAGTTTTACACAGTTCATGGGCATAAACAGTAGTTTCTGGTGTTAATGAAACTGCTTTCTCCTTCAAATTCTCCCTATAATTACAGGGTTTCTGGGTTTCTAAGCAAACCTGAGCAAATTTTAAGTAGGGCTTTGTTTAGACAATCTAAGATATTAAATCATAGTCTTGAAACCCTGCAAAGAATCAAGCACATAGCAATAAATGGTATTTGTGAAATATTTCATGCAAAGAAAGACATTCATTGAAACAAACACAGGCCTCTCAGCTAATTTTGAAAGTAGCAAAAATGCAGAATGTGTTGTACATTGAGGAGATCTGGTGGTAGTTACAGGCCTCCAGATACAGCTTTCACCAAAACATGCCAGAATTGACAGAAAACCAATCCTACAGGAGGAGTCATCTACTTGTGGCTATTCCTATTCAAACTTTTTTCTTATCATATTCACTCATTAAGTAGAGTGCAACAGCATCTATGTTTATATGACAAACCTTCAGGGGATGCTTTGGTGCCATACGAGAATTTTTTTATGCTGTTTGAATTAAACTAAGTTCCTTGACTAGGCCACACTCAGATGCCAGCTATGTGTCTGTAATCTTCCTGCATCAACTTCTCACAGGGTCTTTCAACGCCTAATCTGTGTGCTGTATCTCATCTTTGTTAAATAGGCTGTCTTGTTGAGCCCCAAGATTTCTCTTTAAGTGCAAATGTCATTTGTAATATAGATCATGTTTCAGATGGGCCAGAGCTGTCCTTGTGTAGAATATAAAAAGAAGACCAGAAAATTCTGTAACCTTGTTTGAAAGAAAATCACAGAGTGTACTTTCTAGTATTGGTGATTCTGACTGCCAAGTGACTGTCGTGACCTGACCCACTAACAGTAAATCAAAAATAAAACTGCCACCCAGTATTTGCAAAGATACAACTTGTTTTTTTATTCTCATAATGGATATTTTATCATTAAATTAACTTCCTGTCTAAGAAGCTGGAGTTCATTTCATCAGTATTCAAAGAGTGGTGATGGACCTTTTGTTCTACTTGTGACTATAGTTCCTCACACAGGGAATGTGTCGGAGAACAAGTGTCCCATTTCCAGGTCCTCAATATCAATATGCCGCATCCCTAAAAGGGAGGAACATTACTTTAGAGATACCCAGTAAGGTAATGATACTACCTAAGAGTGCCATGTGTTATCTTCACCTTCATTTCTTGTGTTGCAAATAGGACAGAATATTGTTTTGGTAAAATATTCAAATAATATGATAAAGAGATCCTTTTGAAATTACTTACCAATATTTGATGGTATATATTTCATGAAAATTATATAATCTGGAATGCAATTATGGAAAAACCCAAGGAAAATCACTGTTTCAGAATCTTGGACTAACTTTTTGCATGTTCTTACTTTGTCAGGATAATGTGAGTGTAACATGTATCAATCTGCAATTAACTTGAAATTCCAGCTCTAAGGTATGAATTTCCCCAACTGCCTAATTCCAGATCCAAATGACTGCATGCCTCAGAGGCTCAGACTTTGATTTTTAGTTCCATCTGTACTCCAAAATTCAGCTCTTTGCATGAGAAGTTGTTATTTTGCAGCAGACGAGCACCCAGCTATTTGCTACCTGACTCCTCACCCTTCTGAGGTCTGTGTGCAACTGCCTCCGCCTGGTATTTCACCTCACTCCTGAGAAGTGTTTGGATTCCAGCCCAGGTTACTGTCACTGTTCTGCAGCAAAAGTGGGAAGGAAGGAAAAGGGTGGGTGGCTGTCCAGCTCACCGTCTGGAAGAACAAGGGTCGCTCAGGCATACCTTGAATAAATGGTTTGGGTGATGGGTATTTTCCCATACAGCTGCAGTACTATATGAGAGCATGGCTATGGGATGGGTGAGATCTCTCCTTAGAAGCTATGCCAAGATCATCAATAGATATTGAAAGCTAACATATTGAAGAAAGCTCTAGGTTTGCTTGATCTGTCCAAAGGCGAATAAAAATGACTGTGGTATGTGCTGCCACCAGATCAGTGACAGCTTAGGATGATCAATACACGGGCTAGAAGTGAGGGAGGAGTCATGAAAATTGAAGTCTGCCTAACTTCTGACTGGGTTGTTGAGGTGGGAGTTTGCATATATTAGGAGGAGGTGTGGACGGGTTGGTCACTTCTGGAAGTTGTAATTACAGTGTTAGCAAAGTCCCTGACTGTGATTCCTCAGATAGAAACAGAAAGAGGAGGAAAGCCTTGGCTAATTTTTCAACAGGAGTATTCCTCCAGTTATTGAATTGGCTGACTGACTTCTTACAAATCCTGCCATCCCTTCCCCAGCTCTGTTTTACGGGCTGATATTTGGAGCACAGCATTCCCTTAAATATAACCATTCAAGAAAATAATGTTTTATGAAACACTGACATGTCAAATTTTCAGGAGAAATCCTAACTCAAATTGTGCTTCTGTGCCTTTTTTATTTTAACAGAGGATGTTAATGGATTTTCAGTTATGAGGTTTAGAAAGATGACATTAAATGTCACTTGATCCTGAAGAAAATAGAGAGGCTGTTTAAAAAGAATTGCACGGAACCCAAAATTCTCCCTGTGCTGTTTTCTACCAGGAATTCTGTTATTTCATTTGTCTTTTACGTGTTTAAACATAGAAAGTAGAAAACCAGAAGGCTGTTTTTCACAGACTACTGGCCTGGTATCTGTGTTTTAAGTAAAAAGTTCTGGCAAGACAACTCCTGGTAAAGCATCCTTTGAGATACTGGGAAGTTTTTTGCCCCCAGAGTATTGCTTGATGATGTAAAATGTCATTGAAATGTACTATAAAATATTTTCTGAACATTAAGCTAACATCATAGATAAAATTTCTAGCTGTGACATACATTATTAACATCATCTCTCGAGCAGAAATTCAGCCCTCATCTATTCCATCAGTTCAGAGAATTTGGATGTTCTCTGTGCTCACTTGTTGCAACTGTTATTTCTTTTTAACTGCTTCTAAGATATAACCACAAAATCATATTTAAATCTCTTCTTAAAAGGAAAGACCCACATACCATCTATAGAGACATCATTTGAATTTACTATGGATTTCAAACCGCTGCACTGACACTCTCATCCTTAACAATCTTGCTGAAAATCTCTGCATACTCTTTTCCATTTGTCACTTTTAGAGAGCCATCTTTAAAATCCATGTATGCAACTCTTTTCACAACCTGATGTCCTCAGGAGACTAGTAGTAATGTGCTGGATATTTGTGAATCAGTACTTGGTACTAACAAAGGTTTACAGTCAGATGTTTTCAAATAGCACAATAAAAAATCTCCAGAGGCTATAGGCAGCTCCTACTTGGAGAAGGTCTGGAGATAAAATGGTAGTTTTTACCATTGCTCACTAAGAAATAAGTAGCTCAAATTTCTCAGGGAAGGTTTAAAATAGATGTAAAACAAGTTTTAAGTTTCATTTCTGAGCGCTAAAGTCATTTCTGACTGCAGAGATGCCTTAAATATCCTTTATAATGTTAGTGTCAAATAAACAATTCTGTTTTGCTCAACAGATCAAGAGATGCAGGCCCATTAGGTGCTAAGAAAGAACTGCGTAGTTCTTGCTACTCATAAGCAATACAGCATTCCCTAATGTGTCAATAAAACCACATGACAAACCACAGAGGGTACTCCAGACACACACACACACACACACACACACACACATGCACAATCATGTTCTTGATAGACATTAATGAATATATAGATTACAGTCTTTTGTAGCATAATATTACTTGCTAAAATGGTGACGGTATTATGCAACGTTTATTTCAGGTCATGAACTCACAGTTGAAATTTCTTTTTAAAATTTTTTGGTCAGCTGCTTTTCGTTTCAAATCTCTACTCTGAAATATCCAGATTTTGTATTTTAGTGAAATATTAAAGTGAAATGTATTTAGAAAATCAAACTGAATAGAAATTCAAGATTAAAAACAGGCGACTTAATTTTCTCATAAATCAGATCTTCAATTTACTGTTTTGTGCTAACGCAGAATTATATGCTAGAAGTAATGCACTTCCAGTAACTATCGTTTTATTTTCTGTTTCTTCTGACATCAGTAAACTCCTGGGAGCTATTTCTAGTTGTGAGCAGCAACTGTCCTGTCGTGTGAGAGTTTTGGATTTCAAGCAAGTTTCCCATCGTAACCTGAAAGGCCCAAATTTTCAAATGTTTAAAAATTTTATAGAGAATTAAAGTGCATTGGGACGCAATGGTCTGTGTTAAGAAATCCAAAACATTTTACTTTGATTTTGGCTTTTCATTTGGGTACATTGGGATTTAAAGTATTAAAGTAGCTAATATTTCAAATCAAAGACCATGAAGTTTATATTTTCAAAATGCTTAACTAAGCTGGTTTTAAAAATTTAAGTGCTTCTTTCAAAATATTTTAGAGTCTGAAAACACCACTTCCCTGGGTTAATTTCATCATTTCTGATCTTTCTAGTAACTGAATTACCAGGTCAGAAAAATTATCAATTATTTTTCTTTTTTTCTTGTTTTTTTTTTTTTTTTTTGTCATCAGAAACACCAAATAAAAATATGTTCTTGCACTGCTGATCATAATTCATTCTGAACACACACGAGGTAACAGGCCAAATTCAGTTTCTGTTTACACTGTCTTAAAGCCATGAAGTTGTACTGCTGAAGCTGAGAGACATTAGCAGTCATACAAGAATTTACCTCTGCTGATAAACCTCTGTCAAAAAGAGAGTCTCAGGCTCTGAACAGTTCTGAAACTGGAGATTTCTGGAATATGTATGGCAGTACACAAGACGAGCGTTTTTCAGCACACTGATCATGCATGTATATGGTTGGGTTCTGTGGTCTGACTGCATTGCACAAGGCTAAGCACACACCCAAACAACCAACCTGTTTTACCCCCATGGATCTCTTTGTCTACTTAAAGTCCATGGGCTGTTTCCTCCTGATCGTGAGTCTGGCTTGTTTAAATTTTCTGACATTATTTTGACCAGTAACACTTTCCTATAATGTGAGGCTCAAATATTTCCCCATATGGGAACGTTACGGGACTCTTAGCTGTCCACATTCGTATCATCTCTGCCCCCATAGCCCCCTTTACCCATGCCACGTACCCTGCAAGCAGAGAGATAGCAGGGCAGGCAGAAAGATTCCCTGAGCAGGAGTTCTTTAAACTCCCTGCTTTGCATGGGCTAGTAGAGCTTTAGAGAGCCAGTATCTTTCAGAAAGCATTATATCTAAGAAAGGGGGAAAAATACAACTATTAAAACGCACATACACTGCTGGCACTGTTGTGACAGCCAGCAGTATCAGCGTCAGTCAATTATCTTCACAAATGCCTCTTGTGCTAATGAGCACTCACAAAAATCACCAGACTTTTCTGGCAAGGAGAAAAGATCAGTTTCATTGCTTGCAGAACTAATTCAGTGTACAAAAGTGAAGGCTCCACCATCACTGCCTCTTTTACTGCTCCTTTTGTAAAGGCTTTTGATGTGCACTGAAGAGATCGGTCTGTGTTTGGGTCTCTTCATCTCCAGTTCATTGCCTGTCATTAACATACATATCCATATGAAAAGTTTGGTAAGTCACTAACAGCTGTCCAGAATGGAGTTTCAGGAAAAAAAGGACCTATTCCTTCTCAAAATGCTGACAATACTATGTAGCCCTTTTTGGCAATGATATACCTAACTTTTTAAAGCCGCCTTTCACTCAAAAAGCAACTAGGCATAATACTACATTCAAACACATAGTGGTTTTCATTTTGAAACAGTCATTTGCTGTATTCAGAAAAGGCCTATAGTTGCCAGAAGCAAAAAGAACTCCATCATTCATTATATAAAAAAAAAAAATACTTTCTGAGTATAGCTTTTCAGTATCCCAGATAACCTCACATATCTGATTTAACACAGGGGGGAAAAAAGGCCCACAGCAGATGCTCCTGATGGTCATTTCATGCACACTGAGTTCCTGCTCAAAATTATGAGACCTCACAGCTCATGGTCACCAGCAACTGTGAATTTTAGCAATGAAAGAGCACCAAACCATGGCCATAGTAGTTTACCACTAGAAGTTAAGGAAAAATATATCTACTTCTTTTCTAATAGAATTCAAAATCAGCCTGGAAGACTACTTTCACAAGATGTGAAGTATGGATAGACGATATAACTATTAATTGGCATATATAAAATTAGGTAGTGTGTGCTCCTTCCTATGTGAGACCTTAGTATCTTGAAGCAAATTTAAAATGGTTTCACTATATGTTTCACAGTGCATACTCAATAAATTGGGATTTTTTTAGATTTTTTTTCAAAATTAAAGACACTGGAGAAAATTTTCGTAATTCTACTTAATTTCCACTGGTATACGTATGCCTGCCTTTAAGGAAAGATCATAATCTCAGAGTGGAAGGACAACAAAAAAAGAACAACGTAGTTTTAAAAATAATGAATTAAGAGGTTTTCTCTCCCAATCACTTGGGCTGTAGCTTAGTCATGTCAGACTCAGAAAGAAAACTTTTGATTGATAAACACTTTTCTGTCCCACCCTCTCCCCCCAAACAACCACTTCGGAGTTCATGACCCCGAGCCATAATTTACAATACATCGCGCCCAAGGTTTTCTAGGTCTTGGTTTGAAAACCATAGTGGGTGCATCTGTGTCAATTATCAGGGGGTTGACAGAGTTTTACAAGCATTTTTATCAGAAGCAAAGTGCCTGGCAGGCTACCGACCACTAATTCTGGAAAGATTTTATTCCTGTACTGATCCTCCCACCATGCAAAACCAGCTTGTGCTGCATAAAACCCAAGACTTTAATCCCACTTGTTGCTTCCTTTTTTTTCCTCCTCCTTTTCAGAAGCATCTCTCTCTCCCACATCAGTCAATAAAATCTTTAACTCTGCCTATTTTGATCTGAAAATTAAATCTTATTTATTATGCATCCTGTTTGTTGTCTTTGAAGAACTTGAGCATTCATTTAAAGAGGGCCAGAATGACTTCTTAAACACATTTCTCTCTTTGCTGCAATTAAACAAAGTGGAGCTGTGATTAGTCCACCACAGGGGGGAAAGAAAAAGACACCCTTGAATCAAAATGGGGGGACCTGACTGTGCATTATTGTCTCACAATGCAGGAGTTTATTGCTGAAACCTGCTTATCGCCTTGCACTGCAAACCATGGGAACTTCAGTCAGGTGGAAAGTTATTCTCTTCTCTGGCTGAAGCAGCTTTAAGTATCATAAGAACAGCTAAAGCCACTAAAGCTCTTCCTAGTAACTGAGACATTTAGGATAATCTTTATGAGAGTTTTGCATGAGCTTCTGCTTTTTGTTGCAGTTAGAAGTAGAGTTAATGATGAGCTTTCACTGGCTTTTTCTTCCTCTTTTTTTTTTAATCTAAGCCAAAAGCGCCTGTTTAAGTTAAGTACCACCTCCCTCTAGCCCTTGGGAAACCACTCAAGAGGGATTTGCTTGGCTCTGTGTGCATGACACATAATGAAAACAATTTTACGCTGTGGAGGGAAGTATCGGGCAATTACTGATGTAACAGCCACCTGCAGAAGCGAGGCCCTCGACGGAGCACTGGGCTGTTCATGAATATTTTATGGTGTGATGTTATTTTGAATGGCTGGGGCAGGTGAAGGGGGCTGAGGATGTAATAAGTAACTCTGCTGGAGACTGTGTCGCAGCTCTGTTTCTCTGCAGTGGTCCATAGTGTAACACCAAGAAGAATCCTGACCCTGCATAAGACTATGCAAGGGCAGCTGAGGCTGAGGAAAGATGATGTGACAAGTCATGGTGGGCACCCTTTAAAATCTGTTGTCTAGCGATTTTACACATGATGTCCGGCTTAAAAAGCCCCTGCATCAATCTTGTCCAATTTAATTTGATAAACTAAGTGTGGATAAGGATTAAATGAGAATTTTGTAATGGAGAAAACTTGTTCTTACTCTTTAATCCATGAAAGATCTTATGAGGTAAACCACATAAAAATTTAAGCTGTTCCTGTGGAAAACAGTGTTGCTTCTTTGTTTTGGACTTGTTTTAAAATCGAGTGTTCTCCTAAGAAGTAGATTCCAAAAACATATAGTTTTTACTGCCAGCATATATACACATTTTACTCAAAATGGATCACGTCAAAGAAACCATTTCAGAAAGCTGTTGTAAAAAGTGGATTTATTTGATGTAATTTATTCCCAGTAGTGAACCTGAAATTCATGTTTTAACAGAAGCATGGTATTTTACACACATTTGTATTGTTCCCCAAAGAGAATTTTTTCATTCCTGGAAGAGGAGGTGAAGAGTTAAACCGGATTTGATACAACTCAACACGAAGGGGAGATGTTCAAAAGCCTTAAGAATTTGTGATGGTATTGGCATACTTAAGATCCTTAAACAAAACAAAACAAAACAAAACAAAAAGGAATGAAACTAATAGGACTAAAATATGAAAGGTTTATTTTTACACTTACCTGCAGAAAGTAAAAAAAAAGAATCATAAACAGAGCAATTGTCTCGTATTACGTTGATATCAGCAGGATGCGTAATAGTCTTTACAATTATTTTTCACCTTGCTTATTATATGCGTTCACAGAATATGGTATTTGAAAAGAAAAGCTGAAGAAGGTTTCACTGTAAGCTGCAGAGTGAATAGCTGAGGTATTCTTTTTTTAAGAATAGGACGTGTTTAGAAAAAGGACACAAAAGATTTACAGAAACCTTGGACAGAAATTGGCAATGAGAACTGAAATCCAGAAGAGCAGCTGAGAAGGAAAATGTATCTTACCATATGCTGAAAATAATGTGTGACAACACAGGAATTCCCAGAGTGACAATTGGAACATTATAACGATACTCTTTAATTTTTGTAAGAGGTAGTTTTGCAGATATGCTCATAACATTTCATAACATTAATTTATAGCTTGCACCAGTAAGGAATAATACAATGTTATGTTAATTTTCTATTCTAATGTCACCTTCCTAACAGAATACTGAAGTTGTGCTGCTTGAGATAGTTGAGATGGTTGTCTATTGATGTTTGTATCACAAAGACTGCAAAAGTAGCCTGACTAGGATGATCGTACGTGGCACAATTCAAGCCAGGATTTGCTTTAAGATTTCCGGGCTAATTATCTACAGTCTGATCTAATCAATCAACATCAGCATTAAATATCCAGTGAATAATACACCAAACAGAATAAAACGTGCTGGAGTGTTTTTCCTAGATTCTCTCACTGAAATACTGAGAAATTCTTCTTCCAACACAAAATAAATATTCACTGAATGAAAAAAAGTAAAAGAACATTAGGCACCTCTATCAATAGCCTCTCTTCTTGCTCTGTACTTTGTATGGAAATTTAAGATAAACACAATAAGAAAAATCAAAAAATATTGTTACAGAATCAATTACATTTAAGACTGAAAAAGTGTCCAATAAAGAGTGTGCTGATTCAGCTCCAGAATAAATGTTAAAGGTGCTGTGTTTTAGCAATTTTATGTAGACTGAATTATAAAACAGCAAACACGCAGTAAATTTTGGATACTTATAATTAGATTTTCAACATAAGAGAAGTTAAGCTCTGTATGTAAACGGCATTATTCAAAAGCTTGTCTTGAAAAAGAAAATTGCTGTTTGACAATTCTATAGAATATTCAAGAAAGGTAATTATACTGCAGTGGCTGTTAAAGACGCAGGTGTTGAATATAGTCACTGCTTCAGCTTTTACAGAAAACTATAGAACACGAAGAGAAAGGAGACAATAACATTAGCATGGTGAAATATTCACCTCTGCAAGAGGAGTTTATATTATCTTCTTTTACAGATATACAGAAACTATGGAATACAGAAGCTATGGACTAGCCCCCTTTCAGCCCCTTAGGTCTTTAGATTATTTGAACCCTTTCCACTTTCTTGCCTAAAAAGAAGGAAAAGCACAACATAGAGAAGGCTCTGATGTAAAATGCACCCAGGCAAAAACACAAGTGGAATGAAAATGGCAAGAAACCAGAGTGCCTCGTTTTTTAATGAAAGGCCACATAATTAATCTGGAAAACAAAAGTGATTGACTAGCACCAGTGTGAAAGAAATGTACTGACTGACCCCCAGCGACTACACAAGTGCTCTGTGTCACTGTTGATCCACAGCTAACTGCTTTCTGAATTGCCTGTCCTTTGATACAATGCACTGCTCAGAGAAGCAGGCTAAAAATAAGTTCATTATTAGAGTTACACTTTTAATTAAGATGTTAGAACAATCAACAAGCGCACATGAAACCAGAAGAGATGACATTTGGAAATATCAAACCTTATTAAGGTGTGCACTATTATTATTAGTCCTTACATTCAAATAGCAAAGGAAAAATTCATCTGCTGGATAAAGAATGCCTTTCATCCAGCTCTTAGTGCCAGGTTTACATATGGACTTGCATGTGGTGACTGTTGACAATTCTTCACTTCAAAATGCTCCATGCCAGGGGCAGAAAACACAAGACAGACTTCAGAGCCTCAGTTTCTTAAGCAGGCACCTAGGAGATGCCACAACCCTGCACAGGCCACGGCCTCAGGCAACCAGCAAAAAAATCCACTTTTCCTACAGAGCCAGGAGCCAGGCTGCACTTGTTGAGCAGCAGTGTTGCACAGTGATGCAAGGGGCCAGTCCCCTGTCCTCCTGACATCCAGGTCATCTCTGTGGAAAAGACAATCTGATTGACACAAGCAAATACCATGTTTTGTACTGGTTAGAGAGGTTTCATGGGAAGCAAATCCTAGATCCCAGCCAGCCCAAATTCATTTCCTGCAGCAATGAAACTGCCCAGGCAGCCAACTGGTAGTCAAACTACATTCTGAGCTCTTTGAGGAGACAAGGATAAAAAAACCAGTAGTGAGAAAAAAAAGGAAAGGGAAAAGTCAAAACCAGAGGAAACAGGTATTTCTGCTTGGACTGGGAAAGAGAGCAAAATAATTGGGTTACAAACAGGCTTAAAGAAGATATGAGCACAGAGATAATAAGAGATATATAGATCTTCTACAGAATTCTGTGAATGTCCAAGGATTTCTGGAAGTCTTTTTCATATATGTGCCTAAATTGTCCTAATATTGCAGCTGCTTTAATTGCTTGAGGCACAAGATTGATTATTTTTCTTGGGAAAATTACCAAAAAAATTAATGAATTAAAAAGGATGTGTTCACCTTGCAAATCAAACTATGAATTTGTTAGAGATGTTTTCAGCTGATGAGACAGCTTCAGACACCTTCAGTTGAAGACCCCACGAGAAGACGAAGCATTTTCATTACATACATTGCTCCAATAAGTTCCTATATGGTCATACTTCTAGGCAATGCAATCACCAGTGTCATCATGGTAATGGAATGGTGCCCAGCAGCTAGCCCTGACATGAATTTACTGAAAGCACCAGCTTTGCTGAACAGTACAAATAAGCAGGTACTTCAGAGAAGACACCCGGGGAAAAACAGAGAATGTAAATTAATGGCAAAGGCAGCAAATTTCATTATTATCCCATGCTAAATGTTAAATGGGCTCTCATCTGGGATAAGAATAGCTTCCTTTATTGCTAGGAATGTAACTGAAACGGCTAAGAGGCTCCTGAGGTGACTTCTAACACCTTTCAAAGCTAGGAATACACACCTAGCACACCAGCTCAAAAATGGGGAAACGGTCCATGGGACAAGGCTGTAAGCATGTTAAAGAGAAGCTTTATTCTTCTTAGACTTTTGTGATTTTCTAATGACAAAATATATCAAAATATATAAATAAGGTGGGTTCTGAGCCTCTCTGTTCTGTCAAGAAACTTCTTCAGTCAGAAGAAGCAGGCTTAACTTAATGGCCACCATTACCAGACTTCTTCACAGTCCTCTATGCAGCAGCCAATGCTACAGAATGCAAAGGTGAAGGGATGTTTCAGCTACAAGCAAGAATTATTAAATATATTGACCTGATTAAAAGATTCTTACACACAAAAGTATTGTAGATCTAGGTTTTATATTACTTCTTGTGAGCATGGAGTAGGTTTATGTCACAGAGACATAACTGTAGGAATAGAACTGTGGAAGCCAAGATGATAAATACAGTAAGCAGAGAACTCTGGTTGCTCACCTACTGAGCACCAATGTAAAACTGCGGTTGCTGTGAAGTCACTTGGGTACCTCAGTTATGATGGAAAACTTCATTTCTCCGAAGTGTGGAGGTGTCCTGCAGAGGCTTTAGAAGGCACAAAAGGCATGCTCCTTTTCCAACAAATGCTTAATTTTACTACCACATGCTCTTTGAAATCAACTGGAAATTAAGGACCTTAGTAACAGTGATGACATATCACATGCAGCCTCAATAAGTCTGGAGAAAGGTAGGAAATGAAGAATCAAAATATTTCTTTCAGGACAAATCTAGGGAAGCTTCTTGGCACTGTAGAACCATTATTCTGCACAGAAGAGAGATTTGTCTTGTCATAAAAGTGAAAAGTAAAATCTGGGAAAAAATGTAAATTTTATGTAGACTGTGGGAGAATTAGAAATACATTTTCTTGTGGAGAAAAGATTGCCAAAAAAGATTACATGTACTTAGCACTGATGTTGATGAGTAGGAACACAACTTTTGTGAAGTGGGAGTTAGACAGGTAGTGAAAACCCCACTGGAGATAAGGGTCACTGGTCGTATTTCAGGTAAGCCACTTATTCCTTGTTTAATTTTATTACTACTTTGTACAAAAGGCTTTTTCAAAAGATACTTAGTTTAAGCTCGCTATATTAAAGCACGTATTTCTGATTTTCTTGCCTTTTCATATACTTAATGACATTTAACTACCTAAAATCTTTCCCTGTACCTGCAAAGGCAGATGTCTTGACCAGTCAGACAAGAAATGTCATGGTTCTAGTTCCACAGAGGTCCTACTTCTGGAGTACAAATGGACCAATGCTCTGGCAGGGGTGAAACTGGGCCTGATACTCACGGCAATCGCTCCGCAGTGTGTCACACATTATATGGCCTATTGTACAGGCAGCTCTAATTGAGAAAGAAGATGGATTGTAGGATTGCTCCTGTGATCACTGTCCTGCTTTACATAGGTGGAGAATTCTGGCTTTGTGCATGAGTGGAAAGAAGGATAAGAGCTATTTTCCAGCCACCATTGCAGATGGCTTGTCTTAGAAAAAAGAGGTCCTGTCAGCAAGGAGGAGCTGAATGCAAGGAGCAAAGAAGACGTTGGCAGGACTTCAACATGTTTTTAGAGTACCTAATTTTTCTAGACAAATCCTTCAGGACCCCAATAGTAATATCAAGACAGAAATTACAGAACAGAAAAAGGACAGAGCAAGAAAATCTCTCAGTAATACATTTTTACCCCTATTTTGATAATTCATAAACGGACTTGCAATCATTAAATTATGGAAGTACCCTCTCTGGACTGGGTTGATTAATAAGGGTCTCCTGATGAGTTCTAGGCGAAGTAGTGTTGGATGTCTAAGTGATGACAAGAGAGCAGATGAGTATCAGAAAGTGATTGTGAAGATGCATTTGAAGGAGAACAGTTCAGCTGCTCTCAGTTTTTCATGTATTTCATATAACAGAGAAAGAATCAGATGTCTTGGAAAACACATTTCAGACAAGCATTCTGGCAGCAACCAGTAATGCATGGAAAAGGACCCAGGCAACAAGGAAAAAGCCTGAGTAAAAATAACCTCCCAAGTCCGTTTCCTCCGTAACATAAAACACCCTTCAAGCAGTGTGCTTGACAGAGGAATTTATTCCCCCACAAAGTTGTTTCTATTTTCATAGAATCAGATGCTGGTTTGGGTTGGAAGAGATCTTAAAGACCATCTAGCTCCAAGCCCCCTGCCATGGGCAGGTACACCTTTTACTAGACCAGGTTACTCAGAGCCCCATCCAGCCTGGTCTTGCACACCTCCAAGGATGGGGCATCCACAACTTCTCTGGGCAACCTGTTACAGTGCCTCACCACACTCAGTGTAAGAAATTTCTAATCTAAACTTACCCTCCTTTGAGTTCAGGCCGTTCCCCCTTGTCCTACCACAACATGCCCTTGTGAAAAGTTCCTCTCCAGCCTTCTTGTAAGCTACTTTAAATACTGGAACTTACATACTTTCTTTCACTGTTGTCTTTTTCTTAGTGGTTTTCCATTTTTATTAAGGACTGACAGCAAAACTACCTGAAGCAACAGCTGTGTTTTCAAAGGCTGGTGATTCCCAGAAGAGATGGAAAAAATGCCTGTGGTTGCTCTTTCAGCATATATGAGGCAAATGTTCAACACCTTTATTATGAAGCATGACTACAATTCAGTTTGACAATGTCATAGAAAAAAGTGCTATCTCAAATGCTGTCTCAAAAGGGTACCACATGAAGAAGTAAGTGATTCAAATATGTAAAATATTAAAATTGCTGATTTACAGAGAGGTATTTTTTCTCTTTTTGTATCTTGATTTGAATGATAAATTGCAGATGAAATCTGCTGGAGGCCAGGGACTCAATTGTTTCCCAAGGAGTGTCTAAAACCAAAGTTGTCTAAGAGAGACTTGCAAAGGTGGCAAGGATGTTATGACGCCTTCATAAAGCCACTAAACCAAGTCCCTTGCAATAGCAGCCACTGTTGAAAATACCCCCTTGTTGTAGCAAGCATTGCTTTTGAATTCACAAAATCAAGTCATCTGCTGCTGTTTCAAATATTCTAGTAGAAAAGGAGATTCATGATAGGGCATAAACATGTACATTGATTTACTGCTGCTATTCATATCCAAAAGGATATGGGTTCCAGCCACACCATAGATATATAACCATACAGCAGTTCTGAGGTTTCTTGGGATGGGAAGCACATGCAGCACACATACTGTAAAACATGTTCTCATTAATACTTCTCAGTATGCACAATCATAAAGAACATCAATCTGGTTACATTCTCAGATCAATCCTGCCCCCCCACTGAAGTCAAAGGAAACTAACCTGTTGGTTTCAATAGCACCCAGCCTTTTATAAATTTGCAGGCATTTATATGTAAGAAGCATGAATTCATCGTAAGAAGCAATGAATTACTGCTCAAAAAGAGCAGTGAGTCCTTACACCTATGTGCTGAGTGCTATGAAACATTGTGATTGGTATACTTATTTCCACTAGTGTTCACAGAACAACTGGAGATAAATTTCACAGCTTTGAAAATTTATTCCCAGATGTTTGATAACCAAAGCATAAAATTAGATTGAGAAATATTAGATTGCTCAGTACAGTAGCAAGACAGATAATTATAATAATATAAAATAATAACAAGACAGCTAATATTGCCATAAACTACACCAACCGTTTCTATGCAGATTTCTAATTGTAACAATAAATCTCATAGATCAAGATCACAGACCCAGTAGAATGGACCATATCGAAGTTCAGACTTTCCTAAACTCACCTTACTATTTTAATGTAAATTCCCAATTTTCTTATTTCTCTTTAAGTTTTTGCCACTGGGGCCAAGGCCTCAGTTTAAAATCACTTGGATATCCGTTTCTTGTAGCTCTTCTTTTGAATATCTATTCCCCCATCCCAGAGCAACTTGTGTGCCGTCCTCCTTTTCAGATATCTATCCCAAATCTATTTGATAGAGATCTAAACATGGTTAAACAAAACCTCAAGAAATGTGTGACATTCTATCAGTAACTGACACCTCATTGTAAAGTTGTACAACAGCATTCTATTTTCAAAATCAAGTGCCATTTCTATCTAAAAATTTTTGCTCAGAACACCGGGACATGGTTGCACTGGCAAAAATCCAAAACCTTTAAGCGACCATAGACATGGTTGTATGCTAAGCACATTAGGCCTCTTAAATTATTACCCCTTTATAAGCAGATCCCATATCAATAAGCTCTGTGCATGTAACCTCTTTTTATAGTGCTCAAATTAGCTTGATCCAAGTTGATTTTCTATTTCCATGGAGTTAATGGAAGTCTGACTGAAGAAAAAGTTAAGGGTCTCATAAACAAACCCTTGGTATAGCTGTAAAAGCATCCTTTTTTTTGTATTTAAGGATGTAGTCAACCCTATCAAGAATTTTTGTTAAAAAGCAGCTAGCCATCATTTTGATTCTTTTTAATAAACGTCTTACTATTTCCAGAGGAAATCCAGAGTGGTTAAGTGTCTTGGCCCAAAGCCTACATTTCTATCACCCTATTTGCTATATTCAGAATTTCGGTATCAAGTTTTGGATCAGTTACTGTTTATTTAGCTTAGTCACATGATGGAAGAACAGAACAGGAATCATCACATTCATCCACCAAAATCAGTGGGAATGCCAATTCAAATAATACAACCAGAACAAGTTTAATTTAAATAAGGTGAATTTTGTTTTTTCATGTAGTAGAAGAGTGGTTATTTGTGATGTTTTTTTCCTCCATAAAAACCTATAGATGTTTTTTCTGTTTATGCACTAAACATTTAGATCTAAAGTTAGAACTGATCCTCTCTAGCAAAATAAGCTCACAGAAATTCATGCTAAGTCTTTCAATTACATACAGGCACAGTTTTAAACTTGGTTAAAAGATGTCAAATGCTGCACTCTGAACCTGCTGTGGTAAATAAATCTGCACAGGTTTGGTTGTCTAACTGTTGGAAGTATGCACATATCAGAAGCTCTGGAGAGCAGGCAATCCGGAATATACATGCAGTGTCATTTGTTATGTGCATTATATACATAGCTTTATATATTTACTACATGTGTTTATATTATATATTACTATTAAATCCATAACATCCACTCAACTACAGGTGCATTTTTCAAGGACAGTATAAAAATGTCTACTATGATACAGTTTATAAACTTATTGCTGTATTTCAGTCACATTCAAAATGTGTTTGAAAAATACCCTTGCTCAATAACGGTTAGTTGGAGCAATTCTATTTTGATGGAGATTTTCTAACTTGACTCCCAAATTCAGGTGATCTAGATATGTGGCTCGGCAGCATAACCACTATGAAATCCTTTCCTATCACAAATGCTTATTGCCTTTTGAAATAGTTGGCTGTCAGAGGGTTTACAGATTTGTAATTCAGATAACAATCAGATCAGTGTTTATCTAACCCAGAGGCAATTCTGCATCTGGGGCTACTCCCTGCATTTAATTCATAATAATTTTCCACCTAATGTGGAATGTTATTGTCTGGAGGAAGTTTACAGCTTTTCTGTTTAAAAATCCAGATTACCTTGATGGGTGGCTTGAAAGATGCAGCATAATGTCACATACCCTGTCTCTGCCCTGAAGGAGTTTTGGCCATGACCTCACCTCTGCCTGTTTTCTCAGATATAGCAAAGGCAGTATCTCTGCTAAAATCACAGAATCAGGACTTCCTAGGAACTTGGAGATCGGGCCATGCATGTCAAGTGCAAATCAGGCATCTGGTTCTCTCCTAATACACAAGGATGATACAATCCGCAGTTTGACCTAAGAACTACAAAAGACATTTTGACAATGTGTGCCAGGGAAGCTATTTTCTTGCTTTGGATGTTACTGGCCATAGCCTTGTGGTAAGAACAGAAGATTCGGACAAAAGCAACATCTTTTGGAGTGCTACCACCCCTAGTGAGCTACTCTCAAAGTATAAATTTTTTTACATATAACCAGAAGAAGACCTAGGAGTTGACTTACGCCCTTTTCAAGGATAAATGTAGAAGAAGCACATAGCATTTCAGAGTTTAGCTGAACACACCCAGTTCTAGATACACTGAATGCAACCTTTAAAAGATTTTCTGTGCCTCTCTGAAATTCAAAATTCAGTGAGTACAGGAAAAAGTCCTGAAAGATAATTTTCGGATAAAATATCACAGACTGTTTGATGAGATCACTGAAACCACTCCTTTAGCTTAGGTGAAGCCTGCTTAACTAGGAAACACGCGGTACAAGGTCTAGTCTCACCAATGGCCTCTCGATGAAAATTAATTAATTGGCATGTACTGTACTTTTTCAAGGAATGAGAATAAGATGCTTCATGACTATGCATTAAATGCTTACTAAAGTCAAGATGTCTTCTTTTTTAACTACCTCTGTTTTCCCAATCAATGTACCCTAGAGGTATATAATGAAGTTGCAAGTAAATAGCATTTTAGTTATTAGGAATAGCTGGGGTGTGGGGCGTGGAATATGGAAAATATTTCTTTTTCTTGCCAAAAAGTGTCTACATGTATTTTTCTTTAACCTGATCACTGATAGTCACTGTGTTGTTTGGGCCCTGATATTAACATTGTGAAGTAGAAACAGAAGCATAAAATGACCTGTTACTTATGTTTAGAAGCTATTTCTACACTGAGAGTAGATGTATAGAAGGGGAAATGACTGCTCAAAGATACAAATAATTTTATATTTCAGTGTAACAGCATCTTATCCTATAATCCTGAGAGTAGCCTATACTCACCTTAGCAGACCCGTTAACTTCAAGATGACTTCTTGTGTATGAGAACGCTGTGGGACTAAAGTGACAATATACTTTTATTCTTAAGGAACAACCCCCTGTGCTCATACTCACCAGCACAGAGCAAGGCAAGTCAGCCCAGAATGGAGCTATGTCTACTGCAGCCCCGGGTGACTTCGGCTGAAGACTATAATGGTCAGTTTTAGCACTGCTACTCCGGCTCAGGCTGTAAAATGTTTAAGAGGAAGCAGGAGAGTGGGAGCTGGGAGGGAGTTCAAAACATGTCGAAAAAGTCTTAGTAGACAAAAAAGAAGCAGAGAAAAAGAGCAGAAGTAAATTAATCTTCCTGAAGTATATTACGTAAGGGGAAATGCCTGGTAGTCGTTATTTGCTGTAACAACCCAAGACAAATGAGCAGTCAGTGTGTTAGTTCTGATGAAGGACATGCAAGAAAGACAATGGCTTTCCATTTTTAAGTTAATCAGTACCCAAGTGATGTATTTCTGAAAAATAATAAAATGGATTAATCAGGAGCTAGGGGAAAGAAGAGGGCAGACATTTTATTTCCACCACGTGTAGATGAAATATACATAACATAATAAAGGGCTGCTGTCGACTATCTGCAGGAAGAGCACCTGGAAGATTAAAGCTGTGGACATAACATTAACAAAGTACAGACCACACTGAATTAATGAGCACTGGAGATAGACATTCAGTGGAGTCTTAATTTATTTTCCTTTTCTAGCTCATCCTTTAAGAAAATGACAGTGTCTTCTTATCGATTTTACACTCAGAGATCAATCAGAATTGCCCTGACTCAGACAAAATTTACAGCACTCCCTGACAGTGCCTCGAGCATCTGGGCCTAAACAGACATTACAAGGAAGCAATATATCATGTTTGTATGTAGAGCTTGACATGCTTAAAAATAAGCTAATCTGTAGTGGAATTTCCTTCTTTTTGACAAGTTGTTCTGCCTAGATCTTCGGCCCCTTGTTATGAATTTCTCTCCTAGCTCTGCTATTAATTATAACATGCACATAGGATTCATGTATTTAGACCCTGAGGGAGGTCATCTGCTCTGCAGTTTTAGATAAAATATAAACTAACAGATCACTCCTACTTAAACAATGTGAAATGTCACTCTGATGCACTCCGTAAAAAAACCTAGAGGTGTTCCGTCAAGAGCTATGATCAATTCTGACAACCCAACAATATCAGAGCTAAATGATGGGCCTCTACATTCCCAAACAGCCCTCCATGGAAACTGTTGTATCCGGAAGCTCTTTTGTGCAAGTAACTAGCTGTATTAAATGCAATAATTACAGAAAAGACACAAGCTGGGGTGCTTAGGCAGTAGGTGGCTAAGGTAACTTACTCCCACACTACAATTCATCTTGTACCTAGGGATTGCCTCCCAGCTGACTTTCTACACTAAAGAAGGAAGAGAGGTCTCTTCTGCACTACAGAACTCAAGACCAGACAGTCCCTTCTGGGCTCGAAGGAGAGACCTGTTTTACAAAACGTTTGCTGCATTTCACTTGAAGGAAAGTATCAAGACTAGAGTTAAGAAAGAACTAGCACGTATCTGAGAATGATTGAGGATCAGCAGTTTTTTCTAAATTTAAGTCTGTCATCTCCTTCAGGCAGTAATTTATCGGTCACTTCAGTATCCAAAAGAAGAACTGAGGGACCAAGAGTTAAAATGTTTAGAGAATGTGCCAAAACCAGCATATTTTTTTCTGTCTTTGTTGTTTTCTTTTTCAACTTTGATCATCTGAAAAAATACAGGGTGGAGGGGAGGACAGTTCCCTTTAGACATCATATATTTTCAATGTATATAAGAACAACAACAACAAAATTATTCTTAGGTAGGTTAAAATGATCCTTGTTGAGCCTGTCACAGGAGACAAGCCAAAGAAGAAGCCACAGCATAAAATTTCAAGACTTTGAAGTGCTCGTATTACATCCTGGTTCATTAAGGGTCCTGCTCACATTTTGCTTGGTTAAAAACTAATAAGCCAAAAAAATATGTAAACTCTTCTTATTTGTGCAAGCAGAACAGCTGTAGCCAAAGGTTTACAAATACTCATTACAGCAGAGGATTCTGTTGTTTTCACATGTCCTAATTCTTCATGCTAGTGGAAGTAAAAACCTGTAATTTTTGGACTTGAAACAAGGTTGAAGAAACAAAACTGATACCAAATTGTTAGCATGATAAAATGATAGCTGACTTGCAATCCAAACTCTGATACACAGAAATATGACAGCACACAGAAAAGTAAATGTTACATGGTTTATTTATGACACCTCAGCACGATTTGCCCTCAAGTACTATGATAGTAAATTACTACAGTTTCAAAAACCAGTATGACGAACACTGATTTATTTTACATTTTCTCCTTTCCCTTCATTTGTGATTGTCTGACACAGTGGGACCAACCCTCAAGAAATTAGAAAGATATCATCTTGTGAGGGATATTGCACTTACTTTCCCTGCAGGTGTCTTTTTGCCTGATACTATCTCTACCTCTTTTAGCCTCTGGTTATCCTCTCTTATGGGATAGTCTCATGCTGCCTGGGCACCTGGCTGCTCTCAGCATAAGCCTGAAAAGAAATCAGTATTTTCTCCCAGAATGAGGATAGGGACAAATTCCATATTAAACCAGTTTTATTTGACTTCTGCGTTTGCAGGCAGTAACATGGACGTTTGACATGACCAACAGATTATCTTGTAGAAATGGACACTGAACTGGCCTGGTCTTCCAAGAAACCACAAGCTCTGACTAAAGCTAAGGGCCTGTTTTTTAATACAGAAAAATAATTACTGAATAACTCTGCCAAAAAAGTCTGGGTTGAGGTTAAATATTTCAAATACAACTAGTAATCAAAGATGTGTCTGCTTCTGCCAAAGTAATCTGAAATCTCTTTAAAGAAACTAATCTCAGATGGCGTTGAGTATGCAAGCACAGAAAATCTGGACTGTTTAAATTGTCCAGAGCACAGGTCTTCCTCTGGGTCTCAGGGCTCAGTTCTTGCCTCTGACTCTACCTCAGACTTGTTAGTGTGTCAACAGACAGTTCACTGTTTAACTTTTGAGCTCTAAACATTGCCTGTGTGAGCTGACCTTCCCCAGCAAACTGTGGAGAGAGGAGAGCTCTCTTGTGATGCAGTGCTCCTACAGCTTGAGTCAGCTGAGGGAAATGCATTCACCGGATTCCAGCCTCATGGGATCTTTTAAATCCCTGTATCCAAGATTCATAGGTACAACCTGGGACAGCAAAGGAAACCATGAAAACTTCATCTGTTGTTGAAAGATTCACTTTCACAGCTAGTTATAAAATCATTTGCATTTCTAGTGACATCCTCCTAAGCAGCAGATGACATTCTTCATGAAGTTTTAAGGCTGTACTCACTAGTAAACCAGAAAACCTACTGTACCCTTCTCCCTTTACAGATAGAATATTTGGGAATTGTTTCTACTTTTTTTAATTCTTTTGTATATTTTTCAAGCTGATCTAATTTCCCAAAGTGAAAAGCTTTTACCTTAGCATTTAAAGAAATGTGTTACTGGAAAAGCATCATATATGCTATACAACTTGGTCAAGAATAAACTATAAGATTTTATGCACCTTCTAAAATTTCTTACACAGTAATACATCTCACCTGTTTTTGTAAACTGATGGGGCTCAAGGAAGGAAGAACAAAGACGTAATGCAATTCAACACTTCATAAAATTTAAATACTGCTAAATATGATAAGATCCTGAGGGAAATAGTAGTTACTGCTACAGCATATAAAACACACAATGGAAATGTTTACCTTTCAATGTACACATAATCTGTGTCAGAATCTCTTCACTAGTAAAGGAAGGAATAGATCATATCTTCTCATATCTTCTCATATCTTCTCATATCTTCTCATACCAGGTAGAACCCTGTGTGTTTTCACTAGTCATGAAATGAATAACAGGTGGCATTGCTGTTGCTGTGGTCTCGGGGGTGTTCTGCCATGCAAGCGACTGTCATTTCAGTTTACAGTTCAAATGCAACAACAGACCTTAGGCGGAGCGAATGTGCAGCTAGTCATCAAAACTTTTTTTTAATACCCCAGTGAATTTCACCTGCCACCTGCAAAAAATGAATATTTCTGGCTGAGTTGCGATACGTACACTCACATCCTATTTCTTCCGTATACCTGAACTAGCTGTAGAACACATCACGCGAGACACACCACATCAACCAGACCAAAGTATGGAAAATTCTGAAAAATGTCTCAGTATTTGCTCATTCTGGAGAAATCTCAGCATCCCCAAAGCACAAAGTCAGAGACAGAGGCACTGGAGTAGTTTCTCATGAAGCCTGTTTTACTTTCAAGAGAGGTCACAACTCACCAGGATCTCACCATGCCCTACAGCAACTACTCAACAAGAGGGAAGAGACCTCCAATCACCAGCCTTTCAGACCAGGGCACTAATCACCACTGCTGCTGGGATTACTTGCTAACTACATCATGTAGATTTGCACTAGAATTCCCGTTAAATTCCAGGAATTCTTGTTGCTTAACTTTTTTTATGTCCAGAAGTAAAGGAACATGTGCACTACTTAGCAATTCAAAAGCCAGGAAAATTATCCAGAGGAAATAACACCGTGTTTTAAAAATGCACACTTTTATCTCTTGACCTCATATAATCTCTTTGCTGAAATGTAGTTTAATTGACCAAGATATATTTAGTGTAAATTCTTTGAAATGACGAATTTCAGTTTCTGAGAGCCTGAGGGCATGTGTAGGCAAAATTAGAGTCAATCTATAAAACCACAATATAGCAACACAAAGAAATTAAAGTTTGTTACTAGATTCATTGATAATTTGAGAGCTCTGAATAAAGATATTGAATACTCTACAAACCCCTAGCTCTCTCTTATGAAGAAAGATGCTGAAGGTGGGTTAAGGAAGTAAAATCATTACGGTTAAACACTTTGTAACGTCATTGTTAATATATATGAATGGTAGGAATAGACAATTCCTGATAAATTTTGGAGGGCAATGTGTCCCATCAGACTGATTTGCTCTGATCTAGACCTGCTCCTCCAAAACTGTGAGCAGCAGCAAAGTTGCCCACTCACCTGTAGTGGGTTGCAAACAAACTATGTATCAGCGTGAATATCTAGTTCATAAATCTGAGCAAAATACTTACAACTTGAATATGGGCAATGAATTTAGTGCTACTAAAATTGAATCATAAGAACAAAAATAGCAAACCTCCAGGAATTTCAGGAATCAGTGGATGCCAGGTTAAACACAGCATTTTTCGAATTTTAAATGGAAATTTTCATGCAACAGGAGATATATTATTTCACCACTATGTCTAATTTATGCACAGAAAGGGCTGAGAAGCCTTTATGCAACATGACTGCTCCAGTTTGTATGATACTTCCCCTTTAAAGGGATGAACAGGTGCATTGACAGAACCTGTGGCAACTCCCCAAAGAGCACTATAAGGTCAGAAGACTTTACTGAAAGAACATATACGACATTGCAGAATATCACTCAAAGGAATAGATATTCTTGAGACTGGGGACACTGATGGAGTGACTGCAGTGGTTTGCATAATCAAAGAGAAGTTTCTACCTTTGTTCCTGTAGACCTACGCTGCAGCAAAGGGGAAGGTACTGTGGCCAGTAAGTAGAAAGGCAGAGAATCAAAAATTAGTTTCTCGGTTTCCCAAAAGTTTGTAAACCTGCTTGCCTAACAACCATAATCTTTTCATCATTTATACACTGAACCTGAGGAACCATCAGTAACACCAGAATATGAAGCACGGAAAGCACCTTTCAAAAACTGTCACCAAGGGCGAAAATGTGCTTCCTAGATACTACAGGTCTCTCTCAGGTGTATAGGTTTTCTTCCAACCTTCTTCCAACTGTTCTAAAGTGAGCACTCTGGATGTCCTATTGCAACTTTATTTTGATCAGATACATCTTTCCTCCTCAGCTAGTGAAAAGGTTCAAAGGCATCCAGCCACACCTTACAAGGGAAGAATCTCAAGAAAATGTTTGGGAAATGGTTGCAAATCAGCTGTTTTGAAAACCAAAGTTGGATGAAATCACACATAGGAATACGTCACTCTTGCAGATCTGAAAGCAGGCAAAAAACCAGCCAGCTTCTGACCTTGGATTACAACTGTGAGGTCTCACTAAGAACATGGTGGAAGCGAATGCAAGCAGGAACTGAACCCTAGATGGAATGGAAGAGGGGGCAGCCAAACAGCAGCCACATCTAAACGGAAACCTCGTAGAATCAGCTCTCAGGCTGTGGCTGCTTTAGCAGGCAGACCCCAAAAAGGCATGTGCAAAAGTCTGTGTACAAAGGGCAGGTGTACAATTACATGGATAGGTTAAAAGGAGTAAGAATTAATTTCAAGATGGCCTGTTAAGGACGACATTTTACGGTTAAAGCATGTCTAAAACATACCTGATTCGATTTCTAAGCAAAAAACCAATATATTCAGGTATTTAATTTGCTTCCTTGACTCTCACTGCTAGAACTGCAAAACTAGAATATTTGAATGAGTAGGTGTTCCAACACTGTGAATCTAAGATGCTGTTGCAGACCTGAGGCAAATCTGGGCACACAGGGATGGGAAATAATCCAGCTCAAAGAATCGGAGTAAATGATTTATCCAGACAACTGCATGGTTCCTCGTTTCATCTATTTACTACACCAGGTCTGTTACCATTCCAGTTAAGCCAAGAAATAAAATTTTGTCTTAGGTGAGGTAAAAAGGAAAAAATGAAGCAGTGAGAAACAATTGCTTTCATCACTTTGGTCAGAACTAGCATAAGAGGCTGCCTGGTCCCAGACAGTAAAATTCTCCTGCTTCCTTCCATGGAAGGGAGTGTCACCAGACAGCATCTTGCAGGGAGGCTGCAGGCACTGATTGTCAGCGCAGTTACAGGGATTTTTCCTTGCCTTTCCTCTTCGTTTGAAGGTTTATAAATCTATTTGAATAGGCGAATAGAACATTACAGGAAAAAATGAATGGGAGGGAAACAAAGGAGTTTTTAGTATTGCTTTTGAGAAAGGTTTCCTCTTTCTTTTGTTGTGGAAACTCCAGGTACTCTGTGTGAGCACAGTTTTGGTTGGGTTTTTTTGTTTGTTTGTTTGCTTTACAATAATCATATTTTTCCTTTGTCCTATTTTCTAAGTTAGAAAATAAAACTTCCATTTTCAGGCATAGCTCTTGCATCACTGCAGACTGCAAAGATGCTGCTACAGATTGTTAACTAGATCACTGTTACCTCTCCTGATATGGGACTTTGTAACATGGAGTTTATGCAGGGTCTCAAATGCAGAAGTGTGGGCAATGGTGACTATCTGACTTAAAATAAGGTAGGAATGTAATTATAGAGTAGTAATGGATACCACAAAAAGAAGTCATAGCAGGCTAATGTGATAACTTACTGTAACATCCGATGAGTAGGAATACTAAAATTTCTGTATTAAAATGGGATTAGTGGTATATTAGGCTAACATGATATGACAAAAAAATTGCAAACAAAATACTATAATTTAGTCTAGGGCATAAATGTGAGGGAATAAAACCAAATATTGTCATAGAGAAACACCCTCTTCATTTAGAGAAACATGGAAATTTTGTGATAGAGTTTGCTGTCGTGTCATACTGATAAAGTTCAGGAGAGATTACATATTGCTATGTGAATTGTAAATTAGTACAAATGATATCTTATATCCATGTACCATTTTTAGTCCAAGGGATATCAAAGACCTTTGCAAACTTAAAGAGACATACAAAGCAATGACTCCATGCTTATCACCAGCCTCTAACCTGCAGCTGAATAGACTTCCCAACAGTCCCCAAATTTTTGATTAACCAAAGTTTTACCCAGTTGTTGATGGCATGACAGAACTTATAGAGTGATTGTCTTTTTGAAGACAGTTTCTCTCAGGAAATAAAGTCTCTCTAGTCTGTTTCAACCAAGTTCAGAAGAAGCTCCCATTTGCATGAAATAACTGGTAAAAACTGTATATTTATGTAAAAACCCCCACATCCATTTACAAAAAATAGCATACAGATACTCTCTCTAATATTGAGGTACAACTTTATTCTGAATACAATAATCACAGGATCATAGAATTCTAGAATGTTTTGGGTTGGAAGGGACCTTAAAGGCCAGACAGCTCCAACCTGCCCCCACCATGGGCAGAGACACACATCACTAGATCAGGCTGCTCAGAGCCCCATCCAACATGGTCTTGAACACTTCCAGGGGCATCCAAAACTTTGCAGGGCAGCTTGTTTCAGTGCCTCACCACCTTCACAGTGAGTATCTTTTTTACTAATAACATTATTTAGACACAAGAAAAATTCTGAATACAAGTTGTTGTTTGACTCCTGTCACCCACACTCAGTTCTAACTGCAGTGATGTTCCCACTTACCTTTTTGAGTAATAAACAACCAAGGACACCTCCAAGCCAGTTTCTGCTAAACTGAGCTTAGAAACATTCATCACAGGCTTTTGCTGACAAATTTTGAGTTATTGTCAGGTAACCTGAAAAACAAAACATACATATTAAATACATAAACACAAATACACAGGTACTTTAAAAATGGATGGATTTCATCAGGCATTCACTTATAAGCTCAGCAAGGCTTAATGACATTCCACCAAAAATGGCTAAAGAGATTGTATGTATTCCTCTCTGAATGCCTTTATATGGTTTTATTTGCAAGCCTCATGGATTTCTGTAGCTTTCAAACCAGCAGCAAAATTCTGTCCCCTAATTTTAGAACTATTTTATGATATTCATGCATAATGAAGGAGACTAAGTAACCATAATTATTTGTCTATAGGATTAAAAATCCTACTGACAACATATGCAACATAACATTGCAGCAGGGCAGTGGTTCCCGGTAGTTCAGCAACGAGTGTTATTAATTTAACGTTTTATTCAGGACAACAGTGTGATTATGGATCACAATATTAACTTGCAGTGACTATGTTAACATTATCCCATTTATAGCACTGAAGGTAAAGAGTAAACACTGAAATCAATGCAACAGCTAAGCCTTAAAGAACACTTTCAACAAAGAACAGGGAACTATGGACAAGATTACACAGTACTTCCTTGTTTTTGTTCATCTACTTTACACTATCTGGAATTTTCCATTTTACAGTATGGACACAGAGTTCATTTTGTGTCATGAGACATTTTCAGCTGCACAGATCATGTTTCACCATCAATGCAAAACGTCTACAGCAAGCCCCTTGAATTTTCTGTCATTTTTTATATGCCCATTATAACTCTCAAAACCCTTCAATACGTTCCTCTCTGTGCTTCATCCCACTGAATTAGTTACCACTTCTGTTATTTTGATGCTTTACTGAATCTGCATTGCCCCATCCCAAAGCCATGACCTCCCTTTGAAGCTACACGTTCTCACTGTGCCAAGTTGAAAGTCTCCTCCTCAGCTTTGGGCTCTATCAGTGCCAGCTTTCTTCAGCTACTGATTTGCTTCTGTGCATCAGTAATACCAGGTTTGAATGTCCACTTATTCGCTGCTGCCACATCATGGAGTTGCTTTCTGAAGAACAAAACTCTGTTCTGAGGTGAAGCCATCATCCTTGCTATTGGCGCTTAGGGTGCTCGTATGATGCTCGCAGAGTAAATTGAGGGATAACAGGCTGTACTTGACAATTTGTATGTTCTATAAACACATATATCGGAAGAAGTTCCAAACACTTTATTCCTGGATTTCTCTATTTCAGTCATGTCCCCCACCTAAGTTTTTCTGATCAAAAAAACCTCTTAATTTTATATTAGAGTAATCTGCATCGCTATATTCTTACCATCTACAAAGGTGGAGGTACGGATACCTTCTCTTCTCTCTTCCCACAAAAATTATAAGTGGATTAGAGCTGGGAGAATATCTGTGCATGTGCACACACACTGTGTTTATACATGCAATGACATACACATGGAGATCAATAGTACTTCAGGCTGGCTTGCATACTATGGGTATAAAACAGAAACTCAAATGTGTAAGTGACTTCTGCCATTTTCTAAAGTAGAGAAAATAAAGTTTTTTTCACTGTTTTGAATTAGAATCACACTGCCATACAGTACATTTCAGTGATGTTTTTCTCTTACAAATCAAAAAAAGGCTATACAACTGGGGAAACATTGCTTTACTGAAGAGCACAGCTATAACTAAATCATTGCACCATAACAAAAATACTAAAATAATCAGAAACCTTGACCAGAATATGCTGTTGTTGTTGTTGTTTTTTTTAATTGGCAAAAGAATAAAGAACAAAGAGTAAAATAAATCCTTTCAGTTTTTTGTCATTGCAACAGAATTCTTAACTGTAGGGGGTAGAATGATGCATCCATTTGCACTTACAGTACCATATTAGGGAATGACTAAATTACTTGTAGAGCCCTTTCCGTGTTGCCACTTATGAGTAATGATATAATTTCCTAAATCACATAAATAAATACACAAAGTAAGCTCTTGGAATTCTTTAATTTTTTTTAATCCTGTATTATAAAAAATAAATGTGAATGGTCATTTTTATAGAATTCAATTTTATTGTCAGCACAGGAACACATTCAAACATTTGCATCCTATTACTGCTGAAACCAAAACCAAACTAGATAATATGCACCTTGTGAATTGTGTTCTTTCACTATGTCTGTATTTACTAGACAAATAGCTGCAATCCCTGTTCTAGTGCAAGGAAACGGTAACATTTACCTTTATTTATACTGTCCACAGTATTTCAAAATATTTTATGCCTAAATGTCTGGAAAAGCTAAAACTCTTTAAAAATACATTTTGTAAAGTTGTAGTGATTTGAATTATCATCGAGGCTAAGATTTTGTATATTTATTTCCATGTCTTAAAAAGGAATCTCATATTATTAGTGAAGATAATGCATGTGTCAAAAAAGAGGCATCAAAAGCACTTCCTGTGCACTTGACAGGGTGACAAAATATTTCTCCTATCCTTTCCTAATTGAGCTGCTGTACAAAGGGAGACATTATGATAATATTAATAATAGTTACATGGATATTTGTAGGTACTGTGTAACCCTTCAGTCCATTTTCCCAGACAATGGTGACTACAAAAAGGCTTCAAAATAGAACATCACACAATATGAATGCCACTTTTTTCTATCTTACATTTTAAAAACATCATTGAAATCAGAAAGTTCATTTACAAAGGACTGGCAGTTGCAATCACAGCAATAATGTAGTGCTGAGAAAAAAAGGGTAATTGGTTTGGTAAAGATCGCTTTCCATTACACCATAAAGCACTACACAATAGGAAAGGTCGCCAATTAAGCAATCATGAATACCAAGTACTGAAGCTGATGAAAATAGGGCAGTGGTTTAAATAGATTTGCAAGCAATTTACCTTTTCACAATGTTGGCAATCTGATGCAATTTGCTTGCAATTTTGTCTGCTTTCAGTAGCACTCGAAGCTGACACTACACAGACCAAATGGCAAAGAGGCCTGCATAGAAAATGTAAAACTATCTTGGCTGCATCAGGGAACCAGAATGGTGGTTCATCAGGAAAATTACAACAATTAACATAAGTGCTGCAAAAATCAACACTTTAAATGTCACACTCACTAGTCTGTCCAAAGACTGTAAAAGTACCATCTCCATTGCTGGACTAACAGTAAATATGAAGCAATCACCAACAAGCCTTGAGGCTGATGGCTTTACAATTGATGTGACATTCTCTGAGTGATAAAATAGCCTTTCGATTTACAAAAGTAAGTATTTTTCTTCTTCAGATTTAACCTGGATTATGTCAATCCAAAACTTATATTTAATTTTTTTTCAACTCTATCTCCAACAAAACTGTTCTGAACTTGAGTTAATTCTTTACTTGTTTTGATGTTCTAAAAAACTTTACGTTTCAGGGAATTGGATCCAAACTGATAAAACTCAAATATCGATCCATTTTTTTTCAATGTAAATTATACTCAAGATTTATATCAAAGTGTGTTCACTGCATGAGAGGATGCATTTGTGATTAGGGCTTGGTTTATAGTTTAGGGGAGGGAGCCCCAAAAGGTAAGTGTAGGTATTCCCTCAGGTTTTGGTGCAGAACATAGGATACCTTTACACCTCTCTAGTAACGTAAGACCAACTAATGTGAGAGATTACTTTTGAAGTAATAGATATCCCATGTAATGGCTCCCATGTTAAAGACAGATATAAATTTGTCAATTTGTGAGAGAGAATTGACTTATGGTGTATATTTAAGGATTTATTTTTTTTTTAGCGGGCTGCAGCACCAAATAAAACAGCAGTTCTCTCTCTCTGATATCACACAGGAGAGTAACAACTTTTTCTGTGACATCACATCCTGAAAATAATGCATCTCCTCTGTCAGAGTTTTGATCCCAAAACTTCATTAAGAGACTTATTTATGGTCTGATTCAAAATATAGACAGGTCAGTGAAAGTTCAGACATCTAGGACCTTGTCATTCTGAAAATTAGCAAGACTCAGAGAATCTGAACACTTTAACCCTTTTTTTTTTTTCCCAGAGCTCAACAAATGTATGTTGACGGCTCAAGCATCGTTAGCTCCTGGAGTCTTCTCTTTTGCATCATGCATGCAGTCAGGAATGGCTGATCCCATGAACCACCCTGGGCATTGCTGTTCCACTGACAGAACCATTACCATGCTGCATCCTGAGCTGCAGTAGATCCATTAACTACACAGTTTATATTCATTTAAATGACTGGCCTTAAACAACACCACTCAGTTGATAAGGATTGGTAGCACTAGAAGGCATTTCACAGCATCTTCAGCCATGTAACACCTCCAGTGAACGATGGCCACCAATCTTTTGTTGCCTCTATCAAAAGGAAGAGGTGTGCAATGCGCAGTTCTGAATGGCATTAGATGCTTGGTAAAGTATAACACAAGTACAAACACTAGGTAAGCAATGTGAGAGACACCTGCTTTGCCTTTGATGTGTTTCAAATGTCCCACCAGACATCTGCTAGATTTTTTACTACAATTTGACGACTGTTTTGACCAAAAGAGAGCATATTAAGTATTGCAGTTGGAATTGCATGCAAAATCGTTGATTTATATAGAACAATAAGTAACAGATAAGGACAACAGAACAAATACATATTTCAACTACTCAAAGGGTTCTGCTGCTATTCCAAATGCCTTTCAGCTGAACCTTCCTTTTACAGGCTTCCCTCAGTGCTGATCCCTCACCAAGGCTACAGATACAATTACAGTTCTAAAGAAGTTTAGTTCCAGTCTATTGCTACTTTGAAGCAAGACTCCTCTCCATTCATTTTGGCTCTGAATCTTTTAATTTCCTATCTCTTTGCCTTTTACAATATTCTCCTTTACTGGCTTAGTCCCATCCACACAATGTGATAGTGACTTGTCATATGACAATCAATCTCAGCGCTTTCCTTTTTGCGCTATTCCCTATCCTTCATGTACTTCAGCATCCTAGCTTCAAAAACTTTGTGAATGTTCAACATGCCTCATTGCCAAATACCTTACACTAAGGGCAATAAAGTGTCACTTCCAGCTAAAGGAATGGACCTGGAAGGGAAATCCTAACTGCAGTCATTATCTGAATATAAATTGCACCTTCATTACTCTTTCGTCTGCTGCTTTACCCTTCCTGGCTGGCTGGTACTTGCTCATGTTAATATAACCACATTTATTTTTCTGCCTTTCTAACATACACCACACTTATTAGTTGGATTGTTCCTTTTGAATTACAGTGTGTTCTTTTCTAATGCTTCAACAGGACAGCAATACTGACCATCATAAACATACATGTGCATGTATATATATATATATACGATTCATGGCTGGAGATGCATTTTTCACTGCAAGTGTTGCAAAGAAACTGCTCTTTCTTTAGCTAAAAATTCAAAAGTTGAAACGCTTACAACCAACTTTAACTGCATCTCAGTTATACTTAGAAACTTACTTTAATAATTCTTGTGATAGACACCATTTAATGTGAATGTCAATGTTCCATAATAATTTAAAGATCAGTGAGATACCACTGTAGCAATATTTGAAGCAACACACGAAACAAATACCTGGAGACCATTTTAAACTGACATAAACTGAAGTATGGAGGCGATTCTCACATCTTTTACAGCCCTCCATTCATAATTATCTATACTCTGTCTGGTCTCTTCTGGGGCTCTGAGACAAACCAAGAAGTGAGAGACAAGATCTGTACTACCAGTAAACTCAGGAATCAAGCTGAAGGGCTCCACACCAATTCTTTTCATGCAAAGCAGCAGAAATATTTCTTTTCTTTGCAGAGGATACGTGAGTGAGAGGTGATGACACATTTCTTCCCCACAAGGATACCTAGTTAGAAATTATGCAACTCTAAATTTTCACCTTTCAGCCCTCTGCATATGACTACATAATAAAGAAGATAATTCCTTTTACAATATTTTAAAATAATCCTTATGGACCAGTTGTTAGTCAGGTAACAGTCTAAAAATTCACAATTGAAATTAAAGATGTTGATCCTAATCTGGAATTATACAAATGAGAATGAATTACTCAGCCACTAATCAATCTATTACACATGTTAATACTTTGTTTTTTCATGCTTGAAAACATTAGGAGATCAAGAAAACCATGATCTTCGACTGAGGACTAAACTAGGTTTTGGAAATTGTGAGTTGAAAAAGCCAAAGAAATTAATTTAACAAATATGAGTTTCACAGTTTGGCTTTAATCCTTGCTGTTGGGACACAGAGGAAAAGTAAGTAATGAAAACACAGTTTATTTTCATTGAATAGGACTAGGTTCTTGATCAGTGTTAAGCTTGTGGACCTTTTTTAACAGAGTCACAAAAACATATCCATCTGAGGAACTGCTTTTTTGTATTTAGCTGATACCTATGTAATAGGACTGCTGCATAAAATAAACTTAGTACCCTTAATTAATAGTAATAGTAATAAGACTTCTGTATCTATACAAAATAAAGCATCATTAAAAACAAGTCAGAAAACCCCTGCAAATATAGTAAAAATTGTTGGAACCCCAAGCTAAAGGATATCCATCTAGCATGGAACTTTAAATATATACATGCATATATGTACACACTAAATGAGGTGTATTGTGTCCATACTTGTTCCAGTAAATAGATGCTGAACTATCAATAGCAGAGAATACTGTTTTCATGAGATTTCTTCAATTCTTTGCCACATTTCATACTCAAACCAAAATACCCTTATTTAAAAATGATAATTAAAAAAAAGACAGATTTGTCAGCCCATTATTAGTTTTCTTTCAGTCACCTCAAAGTGTTGGCTTTAGCAGAATGAAAAGTCTTCATATTTAGTGAGTGGATTAGGATTAGAAAAATATATAAACCTCAGCCTGACTGCTAGGACTGCTTTACGTCAGTTTCTAAGTTTTGTGGGAATAAAAAAATTGCACAGATGGGACTATAACTGACCATAACCTGCTCTATTGTATTTCCAACAATCTCTAATTACAGCAACACACCAGAGGAAGAGAATTGAAAGGGCAGGTGATGGGATAGGAGAGAAACCTGTTTGACTTAAACAGCACAGGATCCCTCACCATCAGGGCTGATGTACATCAGCCTGACAGCTAATTAGGGTAGACATGAATTTTTCCAATGTAACAGATGTTCGCTAATCAGGCCAGATTTGGAGCCCTTGCGCCAGCAACATTTCATGCACAATTTAACTATCTAAAAGGAATAAACTACTTAATGCATTGTACTGGAGGCACAGCTGTTTCACAATCAGAAAATTTGCTGTCAAAGATGTTCTCTTTAAAACTGACATGTTTTTATATAACTCTGATGGGGTGTTTATAATGTATTAATAGTTGTCAGTAAGAGCTGCTGTCATCATCAAGAAGTAAAATATTTCTGAAGGTATATTAAAATGAACAGACTCCTTTCTCTATCCAAAATCTATTTAGATAATTTACTTTGAATGTGGCCTGTTTAATTCTAAATGTACTTTAAACAAAAGGCTTAACATGTATCTTTCAAGACACATCAATAACAAAATATACAAGTTTACCTTCTCACTAGGGAGTAACGCTGAAATATCTTTTAGCTATAGCGGAAATTTATTTTATTTGCAAGAAAATCATAAACATAAAATATACTGTGTTAAAATGATGGGAATAGTCTCCCTTCTCTTCATAAGAAATAAATCACATGATAGAAAAGTCAGATGAAAAGTATCCACAGGTTATATGGATTCATATAGACCATTACTTAAGAGACCAAGGAAAGAGTATGTGAGATTTTTATTCTCACATGTGAATTTCACAGACCAGATCCGGAGGTAAACGAGAGTGTCTAAGTCAGTTTACTGAAAGTTAAGGGTCTAACATTTTGTGTCTAAATTAAAGATGCAATATCATCATCTTACTAACATAGTTTCTTTTTAATGGCCTGTTCTTTGCAGTTTTTTAACCATGAGAAAAATCAAGTGATGTAACATTTTATAGACTGCTAGAAAAGTTTGGACAAATGCTGCATATCCTGTAAATTCTATTTTATGAGATAGAGCACAGAACTGGAAAGAATATGTTGTCCTTGTGATAATGGCATCTAAACACTGCATGAATGCAGTTCCCAGTGAAGTCAGTTGGATTTGAAGGTCACAAGATACCAAAGCTATCAAGCCTGGCAAAGATGCCTGTGGCTATATATACGTAAAATCCAGCACTGCTGACATTTAACATCTTGTAAAGGACAAAGTCTGAACCCTGCTCTCATGAATCTGGGCTCTACTTGCAACCTAACCTTTAGTAAGTCACACAGAATGGATAGAGTTAGAATACAAGTGAACAACAGACAACAGAGTCTGGTTCTTTAGAGAGAAGACTGAGGCAAAGGATCATCCATTCCTGGATCCTCAAGTCCAAAGTCTGAATGATGCCACTGTTACCATCATTGCTGGGAAATCAGAAATTGGATCAAGGTATTTGGCCAAAAATATCAAGTTCTCGGTTAAAAAAAAAAAGACGAAGAAGAAGAAAAAAATACCTAAAGTGAGTTTTGTAAGGAAAGTATTTGGCCAAAAATATCAAGTTCTCTGTTAAAAAAAAAAGACAGAGAAGAAGAAAAAAATAACTAAAGTGAGTTTTGTAAGGAAAGTATTTGGCCAAAAATATCAAGTTCTCTGTTAAAAAAAAAAGACAGAGAAGAAGAAAAAAATAACTAAAGTGAGTTTTGTAAGGAAAGTATTTGGACAAAAATATCAAGTTCTCGGTTAAAAAAAAAAAGAAGGAGAAGAAGAAAAAAAAAAACTAAGGTGAATTTTATGAGGAAAGTTGCTAAAAAAAGAGATGTTAAGAGTTTCTAAGAGTCAAGCACAAAAGCAACCTTAAATAAACAGCAGGTGTTGACTGTGCCAAAGTCCTGGGATAGATGAGGACATTCAGTGAAGAGGAAATGTCCAAAGAGTCAAGCATGATTTTAAGAGATTTCACAGGCATAAACAGAGACAGAAATTAGGATGGATACAAAATTAATGATTCCAAATGAGTGACAATTCAGTAAGAATATTGCTAGTAATTTTTTTAAAAGAGAAAGTTACTATATAAGAGAAACCCTTTTACAAATAATAATAACAATAAAGAACTTGAAATAAATTACTTGTGAAATTCTGAAATTTTTAAACCAGCTAAGAAACACTACATATCCTTTGTTTTAATGAAAATTTTGTTCTCAATAATGACCCAATGGTTTTGGGTTTTAGTGACATCTACAAGGTAAGGAACCTAAGTTACCGAAATGGTGCAGAGCAGAAGAGTGATCTGAACAACAAAAATTAATGTAAATAAAATAAAGACCAGCAGTGAGAATTGTTATGAAAATTACCAGCCATCTAAAGGATGTGAAACCTTTGGTTTATTGAGAGTGCTTTATCCTGGACTTACTGCGTCTCCTTTTACAAAAAGAGAAAATTAAAAAGAAGACTAAGATTTTAATCTTACATCTATATGTTTAATTTTATTCACTTAAGCAATCCCTTCAAGTTAAGACATACATGTTTGTTGGATGAAGCTGGTGGCAATGGGACACAAAGAATGCAGCCAGCCTATGTGGATTTCATTATAGCCTTGAAGATGCATCTAACCTTTGAGTTTAAAAATGGATTGGTATAATCCTGAAGAAGAGGATTTGGTAGGCTGGAAAGAGATTGGAAGGAAAAGGCAGTGCATGGCATTGATGAGAGGTGTTGCAGGAGGTTTACCCATGGAGAGAGAATAGTTTTGTCTTTCTTAACATCTTCAGTAATAATCTGAAAGAAGTAATGATCTTAATGAATTCACTATCATAATGAGCTAACAATGATAATTTAGGAGGAGCTGAAAGTACCAGTAAGAACAAAGACAAATAATACAAAGGCACCCTGAGAGATTAAAAGCATAGGCAAAAATACTGTAACAAAATGAGGTTTGGACTGGAAAGACACAATTCCCAACACATTTGTTGAAAAACAATCCAAAGCATGAATATTCAATGACAGATTCAGACACTAATTGGCAATGCAAAATGGCAGAAGAGGAAAAAAAAACAAAAATGCCCCAACAGCATATTTTGTGCTGCCCGTGCATCAGCTTCAGAGCATGGGAAGTCAGGAGTCAGCCTTTTCTACACTGCTGATGAACACAAGAGAGGAATTACCACGCTGGCCCAGGCCTGGCAGCCATTTGCGTATCCCACACCTGACGTTACTGTGAATAGTAACATCCCTTTCAAGAAATACTTGGCCTTTATCACAACAATAGTAGGAACATAATGGATTCTCTTTTCTAACTGCAGGCAGTCTGGGGACATGGCTCTCACTCCTCCCTCTATGCATCAGAAACTATTGAGCACTTTAAAAACAAAAATAATAAAACAAAAAAACCCCAACCTTCCAGAACTTAGACAACCAGCTGAGGTCTCATAATGTTATAAGCACTCTGTTACCAGAAAACTATTCATGAGATTGTGGGGCATGAACTATGGGGCAGCAACAAAATCATCTGAACACAGAGAAGACTATGTTTCAGGGACAAAAACATATGTACAGTCACTTTCATTAAAGGATGAAAAAGGTACCGACAAGATACAAGTCAACAACATATCTGTTTTTATGGTAACATCTGATCCACTCCTCAGCAGCACCCTTTTTGCTGTTCATTTCTGCCAGCCTCCCATACACCCTCTTTCACTGAAGCTATGACTGGGACTGTGGACCCTCTGTGAATCCATTTCAGGAGGTAAAAATACGTGCTACACTCCTTCCAGTGCTTAGGATAAGGCCAAAATACACCTAACTCTTCTTTCCATCTCCACCCCAGCAAACTCACCACTGGAATAGCAGCTTAAAAGAAGCAGCGAATGTTTGAACTGCATTTAAAGCCGATTGAACAAAACCCTAGAAAATATCACTGTGTTGTGAGAACTGTCGTCATACTGATCAATAGCATCTAATTGTTACTTAGGTTCCCCCATCTGTTTGTAGCCATCTGTTGTTTCTCGTCTTATATTTAGGGTATCTACTGCCTGGGTGCAGAGACACCAAAGCTGGCCTCACACCCTTTACAGAAGCACTGAGGAGTATGTGGAGACACCTCGGGAGCCAGAGGAGGTCTGGAAAAGTGAAAGCTGTTTGCTCCTCTCAGTACTAATGTATGGCAGGGCTTTAGTCATGTGCTGTACTGCTTTTCTAACCACACTGGCGTGCCTGTGGAAAGAGGGGCAATTTTCGACGACCAGCCTCTAAGATAATCTTATGTAAATGAGACATATAGAATAAGGGCTGAATAAGGATTTTTTTTTATGTGCAGCTCTGTTAAATACTGAAGACTGTTACAGCTCATTTTGTCAATTGCTAGTTTAGGAATTGTAAAGTTTTCTGCAAAGGATGTCTAAGAGTCTGGAATGGCAATGAACACACAGGAGAGCTCATGTGTCTGCTCAATGATTGCACAGACTCTTTAGCTAAAATGATTGCTGTGAACACAAATGCATGCATATGGTTAACATGAACTACTATAGAGGATCTATACTCTGCCATTTCTTTGTAGAATCTGTACAGACTCAAAATGCCCAAATAAAACCATTTGAAATCTAAACTACCAATTTCATAATAAAATAAAGTTGTAAAAAATAGCTCAAGGAAAGAATTAACAGGACCACCCAGCAAAGTTCTCTCACTGTTCAAAACAATCACAGCTCTGCTAGCAAGAACAAAAATTTGACAAACTACCCAAGACCTCAAACCTGCGGTTATCAAGACAGTGTTGCACAACCCTGACCAGAATTTAGGAAATAGTGTATCTGTGTCTTCCTAGTAATTGATGGTATTTCTAATAAAAAGGAAAGATTTACAAATAATAAAAAAACCCCAAATATTGTAAAAGAGGTTTCTGAACTGCACGGGAAATGTGGGTTGAGATTCCCCTATACTGAACTACAGGGCAACCTAGCACAGAAAAATATTGTCCAGTGAATATTCTGGTTCAAAAAATTTGATAAAATCACTAGATATTTCCAAAATAGAAAACCGTAAGAATGGACTTCATGTTTTAGATTCTAATGCTTCACATAAAAGTGCAAATGCTGTGCTATCCCCTCACTCCTCCTGAATTGCCTCCAATACAGCAGACAATTAGTTTGTAGTTGTTTGAT
The DNA here is from genome assembly GCA_013397725.1 of Rhagologus leucostigma. Classification (NCBI taxonomy): domain Eukaryota; kingdom Metazoa; phylum Chordata; class Aves; order Passeriformes; genus Rhagologus; species Rhagologus leucostigma. The sequence goes on from VZTD01002143.1 coordinate 1,049,898, forward strand.
TTTTTCTGTGTATCAGTGTAAAAATATGCAACTACTCAACTCTCTGCCTAATGACACCTTATTTTAAGACCAAACTAGTAAAAATATGAGGCACAGAAATGGCAGCTAAGTATATCCAGCTTGGGAAAGAGCTCTGTGGTTAATGTGCTCTGAGAGCCTTTGCAAGCCAATAGACTTTCCAGTGGAATATGGCTGCAGATCAAGCGTAATCATTTCAGCCACTTTTCGATTTATGGACAGGGTGAGTAGATAGCTTATTCTAACATTTGGCTTTTTGGGGGCCAAAAAGCTTGTATAAATTAATGACATGTATAAGTACATACTGCTGCACTGTAACGATGCAAAACAGGAGGCATTCCAGTCTGTTCTTTCAGCGAAAGCTCTGCTATGCTGCTACTCAGCACAGTAGTGCTTTATTTGCATCCCTGCAAGCTACGCATTGTGTTGCTACTGTTTTATCCTTTTGCTAGCTACTTCTGTTCGTGAAAGGTTGTTTTATCTTGTCAGTGTGAGTAAATCTCTCTTTTTATACCGTGCATCTCATTTAAAAAGCTGGCTCAAGAAAAAAAGCAGACTAAATTAAGTAATTTTAACCAATTATTTGTTACAAATCTTGCTTAATCAGCAGGTGTTTTATCAACAAAAAGGTACAATGCCTGGACGTGATCAGTGATCGACTGTGAGTCAAATACTTAGGTCAGTCACTGTCCCACTCAGTGAACTCAGACAAACGACTTCATCTCCAGCTGCTGTTCTCCCCCTGCCATCTCTTTGCCTTTTTGGTCTTACACTACACTCAGAGTTAGACATCTGAATAAGCAGCTTGGCAAAACTGGGATGTGCTTCTAGGATGTGTGTCTTTGTTGTATTTCTCTTACACTGTTCATTATCATTATCATCATCATCATCATCATCATCATCATCATTATTATTATTATTAATAACAATATAAAAATAAACATGGAGTGAGCAGTCCTTTCCAGTGGCTAAATTTATTGGTAGGAGGAGGTGTGAAAAGGCAACATGGATTGGAAGCTGCGGTCTGCCTGGATGGTTCCACTTGGTCTACGTAACAGTAGGTGAACTCATGGATCACCACTATCTTTATAGGTGGAGTTTTTGACTTACTCAGTTTTGGATATTTTATCTCTCTTAAAAAGACTGCATGTGTCTTCAAATCCTGCCGAGATCTGGTCTCAGCTAAACTGCCTTCTGTGAGACAGGATTACTCTCAGTTCTAGAACTTAAACTCTTCTGGAAACTGTGCCTATTGCAAAGCATCAAACCCTCTGTATTATTTATGCCCACTTTTTATTGTCTCCTTACATTTCCAGGTGGCTGAAAATAGATTTAATCAAAAAGAAAAACTAGGCAACTATTCTTATATTGATGATATTTTCATACTGAGTCGAAAGATCAAGATGTGCTAATTTGATACACAGACGACCAGCAAAGAAAACCAAGAAAATCTTTCTATTTTTTTAAATGAACAGAAGACTGCTGTCAGATATAGGGAAAACAGGTTTTCCTGTCTGGTCTGACAGCTGCTGTACCTGAGGTTCTGGATCATGACTACATCTGGTCTAAACAGTATTGAGGATGTGTATGGAAAATGAAAGATCCCACCTTCTTTACAGACAGGTGAGAAAAACATGGACCCAGCTACTGCCTCTACTGCCTCTACAGGAGTAAAAGCCAGCAGAAATTCATCAAAACATCTTCTGTGTGCAGAAGCACTCTGCATACAGAGAAAAATTGTAGCTTACATCTCCTCTGGTTTTAGCTATATTTTTCACTTTTTTTGAAGAAGGACAATAAATCAATTTTTGATGTTCCAAAATCAGAGAGCTCACCACGATTTTTTTTTAAATTACAAAATCTCTTTTTAACAAGTTGTTATAATGTTGTTTATAACATCCTGTTATTAAAATCTCTTCTTTGTACAGAAACCTACAATGGCGAACAACTGACCTCTTAACTTTTTCCTTCTCAGACAGACTTGGCTCTGTGAATCTGCTTTGTCTCTCTCAAGCAGGCTTTCCACACTTTTAACCTTTCTCATCTGTTCTGCAAGTCCTCTGCAAGTTTTTATAATCATTTTTTTACAGTGCAAGCTCATGTTCAGCTGACTGCCCACCCTGAGATCTGAGTAGTTGCAATTGCTTCTCAAGAAAGAATTCCCCTTGTGTATACAAAGCACCCCTTTGAACTGGATATGCCTGAAAAGGGATCGCGTGAGAAGCTTCCTGCAGTGGCCAGAGATAACTGCAGTTCTCAGAAAGTTCCTTCATCATTGCGTTAAAAGACACTGTGGCACTTCATTCATCACATACAAAGTGCAAAAGTCTGGATGTGCAAAAAAATACCTTATTTCCTTTTATGAATAATATTTTTAGCAGTTTCTAGCATGAGCAATGGCATATTGGGTGAACATTCCTTTACAGAAACCATTTGGAGGTTGAAATAGTGATAAAGACAAAGAACCCAAGAGAAAACACCACTTCTTCCCACCAATGGCTTTTGCCAATCCCTTTGGTCTCTCAGTGTCCTTGGCCATCCATCTAGGGGGAAGAAATAAAAGTACAATTCTTTCAGAATCATTTTAATATGTGAAATTATTATTAACAAGGGCACAAACAAAATATTATGAGATTGTAGATTTAGTCTTCTGCATTTTCCAAAATTGCTTTCTATTTATAACTTTGACAACAAATCTCTAACAAATTGAGAATATTTGGTAAAACAATAGCAACAAATTGCTGCAGTCACATGATGAACTTTCAGCTGCCGAGTCTCACCCAAGAGAGAATTTTCATAGCTAAACTGCATAATCCTCAGAAAAATAAGCATTTGTAATAGAATTACTGACAGACTTTCAACTGCAGTATTGGGAATAGTGATATTTAACAAACTGGTGGTTATGTTTTAATTTTATTATTTTTAGAGTTTGCATATGTAATCATTTTAAATAAAACTCACAACAGACCTCAGCTACCTAGAAGAATATGTTATGGAGCATAACCACAATAAATAAGAGCATAGATAAACATATTTAAGTTGCTCTATATTCAGGAAATTCAGCACTGGAAAGTAATCGCTAGAGCACAGAATTAAGTCAGTATAGAAAATTAAAAATATAAAATATATTAAGTGCAATTAAATTTAATTTAACTCAGGTCATCTTCATAAATTCAATGGTTTCATGTGGTCAAAAAAACAACAATTTTTTTTCACAGTACAGAAGTATTGACAAAATTATATACTTTTACTATTTGGTATTGATAGCATGTATTAGTTGTTAAACAAAAATATTGCGTGGATGAACACAAAATAAGTAAAACTTTTTACAAAGCAATTGAGCTATCAGAAGTTCGGAAAAAAACCCCAACAACCTAGCATCAGAATAAGTAGAATGAAATAAGAATATAGAAATATACTCAAAATAGGAACATTTTCTTCTGTCTAAATATAGATTGTACTTTGCTTTCCAAATACAGAAGAATTAAATGGATAGTCAAAAGTAATGGTTGAGCTAATATCTACAGTAAGAATGACTATGTGTTTTAGGATTTTCCCCCCTTTGAATTTAACAATGCAAATTTAACAATGGATTCTGCCCAATGACTGCAAATTTCAGCAGTGACATTCTTGACGGAATAGCCTGATTAGAAAATAATTGTACTTCTTTTCAGCTTCTGTTACCTCACCCACACTTTTCATTTCCTATAAGGTACAGTGGCAAAACCGCATCTTTCAACTCTCCCTCTTTTATCTGATGTAGTGGATGACAGGTAATCTAGCTGAAAGTTCCTACAATTGCACCACCAGAAAAACACTGGCTGATGAAATCTGAGCAGTTATCACACTAACCATCACCTGTCAAGCCTCCTGCTTCAATTTAAGGGTGCATCAATTTTCTGAAGAGGAAATCAAGGGCAAAGAATAAAAGCGCTACAGATAAACACTGACAAAGGCCCTTTCTGTTTTTTTTTTTATTTATGATGGGATGTACTATCATAGGTTGCTCTGTGAGGTTTTATCAACTGTCCTGATACATCTCAGATAGCTTGGAATTCTTTGGCCATTGATGAAGTGCTACACTTGCACTTACTGAAAGGGCAGAAGATTTCTAACTGAAAATTACTTTCACTAAATACCACAAAGATATTGAAGTCAGAAAGAGCAGGAGATGGAACAAATGACAGCTGCATATAACAATGAACTTCTCTGTTCTCTGAGCTGGCAGACAAGGCTGATTAGAGAAAGAACATGAAACAATGTTTTCTTAAAGCCAGGGAGCATGTTGTGTAAAGTGCCAGGTAAAAGGAGTTTATATGTTTTTTGTAGGGAAAAGTGAACACATTTGCTGCTGACTGTATTTACCATGGACTTACCCAGTTCTCCAAAGTAAAGTACAATGGGATCTTCTTATCGGTGGAGGAAAATTACAAATTTCTCAGGGGAGAGGAAAAGATGCCTCGATATCAAAGCGGGCCAAATTCAGGTTGGGAGCAAGTACATTCAACATCTCTGACTTCCATGGAATGATAACATCCAGTCAGCAGTCAGCCTGACTTGTAGGTATAAATGGTGTTGGCATTTTCAAATGTTCTTCCTCTTGTTCGCAAAATCAGCAGAGGGACAGACTCTCAGTTCAAATGTGCCTCTTTGGTAGCTACCCAGCAGGGGAGCAGATGAAACAAGTAACAAAGAGAAGTAATAGCAAGAAAAACATCCTCACACAGATTCACACCTGGCTATGAATATTTCATGAGACTCTGATTTTGCCCCAGTATTTCCAGGTTCCTTATCAATTATCAGAAGGGGACCAATACATCCCAATAAAGCCCATGGGTTACTTCCTGATGACTTCCACAGGCTTTCAACTGAACATGAAATACTGAGATACATGCAACCTCTGTTCCATTCAAGCATTAGCCAGAGTAGAGGGCTGTAGGTGCAGGAAAAGCACAAGACATATGAGTTCATGAAGGACTCTTTAATTCAGTGACCATTGTTTTTTTCCCTTTTTTTGTTACTTCTTCACTCATTTGTTGATATTTCAGCCCACAGTGAAGACAAGAGATGTGGATAAACGCTACATGCAGTCAGTCATGCAAAAGCTAGCTGATTTCTCAGTAGACAACATGCCAAGTTTGGGATTCAACAAGATATAATGGAGATAAGTCAGTTGAACAAAGTTCACAGTTCTCACTGGATAATATTCTTACATTCGTGTAACGCCCCAAGACAAGGCCCTTGATGCTGACAACCTTGTCAGGTGGCAAATTGTAAATTCTGGCAGTGTTGCTCCTGTCAGAAGTATTTTAAGCAGGGCAACTTTCAGTGGAAAAAGTGACACTGTCTTTTGTAAAGCCTGCAAATACCCCCTAACAACAGAGCAACACATTAGGAAAAATTTGTGCTTTATTAGTCTGAATTCATCAAGCAGTTTGCACAAATCTTTCTCAACAACTGCATCAATTGCAGACTGTTTTAATGACAACTCAGTAAAGTAATCACAAGGAGTTAGGGTTGCTCCTTGACTGGATGACATTTCTAAACAGGATAACAGTAATTCCACCAAAAAGATATTTCTCTTGGGTTTCTCTAGCAATTCTTTGAACTTCAGCTCTCAAATGATTTCTCAAGAAAGCAAGCTTTCCTAGCAGAAAGTAATTTTTACTTCTAGTATTTGTGGAGAAAATTTGCAAACATTATTAGACTGAAAACTATGAACCTCTAAACCAGAAAGCAAGTTCGAAGTACCTAAGCTCTTTCATATTTTTTTAACTTTATCAACATTTTGAAAGATGGACTTATGAGTTTGAGTATCTGAATCTGGCAATCAACAAAACTTTAAACAAAAACCACTATTGTCTGGTAAGGGTTCCTGGTGAATATTTAATCAAGTTTAAATGTATGACATCTTCTGGTTTCATTGGTCCTTTCTCTAAATCCTGGAGATAATTTGGATAATCCCAGAGGGAAAAGAATTTACAAAAAGACAACTATGATATCAGGTTCATCTTCAGGAAATCATATTCTTTACCTATTCAACCAGCTTCATTTAACAAATATTATCTATTTTACTTCTGCAAACATGCAGCAGGATGATTTCAATAGTTCATTTTAAATGATACTAAAAATGAATTACTTATATTCAAATAACTCCATGTTTTGAGAAGTTATACTCTTGATCCACTTACATGATACATTTACCACCTCCTTTCTAGGGAATAAAATTAATTTTCCTTTTTTACTGAGTAAACAAAATAATAGATTCTAATCCAGCCTTAAGAATACCCAGCTAGTTCGGATGGTTCTGTGCTATACCTAAGTCTGCCCCACAGAAATCTTGTAAAAAAGCCTCCGAAATCTAGCAAACTTTCCATCACTATGGTTGAAGGCCCACAGTCAGGGCCCTCTGTCTTGGTGAGGGACAGAGGAGATAAGAGGTAGGAGGAGAGTCAGAGAATGTCCCTGGAACTGGGTATGTGGAAGGGACCAGAAAAGAGGGGCTAAAACATGTGAATATAATAACTACTGCTAGATTATAGTCACACTGCAAGCCATGTGATGGTTTAAATAATCAGGTAAAAAGTATGGCACATTGCTCAAATTTTCCTAGTAAAAAGCAGCTTTTTTATATGCTAGAGCATGTCTTGTTACACTTTTAGGGTTATTTTAGACACCTGGAAATTTATTGAAATAACTACAAGCCTCCCGTATTTCAAGAACTCATATTTGACCAGCAGCAAGAGTCCACACTTGGGAAAGCATGAGAGCACATACTTAAATTCATCATACGTCCAAAATTGTTAGCAAAGATTTGCTGAACAGAAGTGGTTTCCTGAGAACTCATGTTATCCCAAATCCAATTTACAGTTCCTATGTTTAAATGCTGCTACTATCCTGCTGAGAAAATTAAGACTTTAGACTTTGGTGACCAGGTTCAACCCTAGACTCTATAGATGGAGCCCGAGACTTTCCATCGCAAAATTATTGAATGCTTTGAATGCGGTTTGTTTTGTTTTGATGTACTATAAGACAGCAATCGTTTACTGAAATCATTTACTGAAATCTGATCTAGATTTGGATCCTAAAGTCATAGAAACTCCAAACTTGGTAGAACCAGAGCCTTGTTTTGAATCCATCCGTATTAGTATGGTGTTTGTCCCTGTAGGACTTCAAGAATGTGCAGAAAGGATTCATTCTATAAAAGCAATATAATTAGAAAAGCATCAATGAATGTGATGTCTCAGATATAATGAAACCCAGCAAACCCCAAATATAAAAAAAAATTAATAAATAATAGTTCTTGATTTTGTTGAACATTGTATTGTATTTACAGTACAGTATTTTACAGTATTTAATCAGAGGTTTCAGTAAGAAGCTTGTCAAAGCAAATACTATTGGCAAAATTGGTTTATTATTAACCACTGTGCATTATTAAGTAATTTTAAGGAGAGAAAAAATGAGGTTTTTAAAAAAACCCCAATGGCTTAACCTAGATCATAACACCCAAACTTATTTTACTCTCTTATTTGGCATGTATGAACAGGCAGACATTCAGTGTGTACGAAAAATGTCTGCNGGGGAAGGGGAAGGCAAAGGGGAAGGGGAAAGGTAAAGGGGAAAGGGGCCCAAAGCAATCCCCCCTCTCTGGTACTTCAACCAAATCATATGTTTCAGCTGCTTCCATTCAAATGACACTAGTTCCTCAAAAAATATTTGAAATACTATTCTGTGGAAAGTCCTTGATTTTTGTTACCGAAACTCTGACAAAACTTCTTTCACAATATGCAGGGTTGCTTCCACACCTGTTATACTGTACAATCCAAATCTGATGTAGCTACAGTGCAGTGAACAGGGTATACATTTCCCTAATTCCACAGAAGTGCTTCAGTGGAAAATGTGAAGTATCAGGGAGCAAACTCAGTGAGGTCCATGTGCCATGTATGCCCTGAGAACACAGCAGTCATATCCAAGGTCTGCCATGTACATTTGGACAGAAGGAAGAATTTCCAGACTGGGGAATGCAAAGTTACTCTCTCAAACCCGTGGTCAAGGTCTCCAAGGTGCTGGACAGTTTGTAGCAGGGTCCATATTCTTATCTGCAAATTTAGGCACCCACATGCAGGAGTCTTGTAGCATGGTGTATAACACATGTGGGAATAGATTTGGTAGGTCAGTTTGTTTTAAACAAGTATTACCAAGTTTTATTTTATTTTTTTTAAATAGTGCTGTGCTATTTCTGGGCTGTTGAAGCAGGTTGAGGAAAATCACACACAAAGCAAAAGGAACATGGCAAAATGTTCCTGCAGTGTGTTGCCTTAATACATTTAAATGATTTAATGACAAGTAGGGGATTACAGGAAAACACAATGCACGCTGGAGGTAGCAAAGGACACCCGCTGCCTGTACTGTGAAATTCAAAATGGATTCCAGGAAGGGAGCACAATGCCAGGCTGCTTTAACTATTGCTCCTACTTCCTATACTATTATTACTGCTCACTAGTCTTGAAGTCTGAATGACAGTGGTCTGAGCCCTTTCAAACAACAGCAAGAAGGTCAATTTTTGTAATGAGAAAATGGAAGTGGTGGTGCAGTGGATCACTGAACCTTACAGTTTCTTCTATGATAAGGTAGCAGTGTTCAATCAAATTATGGTTTAGGAACACAGTGACAACACCACCATGAAACACACAACAGATGAACTAACAAAAGCAGTTAAATCTGTGTAAACCCAGTGTGATATTGAAGCTAAGTTTGCTACTACTTTCACACTGCAGAATCGCTGTAACCCCTCACCAGCACAGCGGAAATCTGCAGACCAAAGGAAAATCACATTGCTTACAAAGCCACTCTTCCATCCTCTGTTCTTAGATCCCAGTCACACAGTAAATAAAATTTCTGGTTGGAAAGACTTATGGAATGAGCTATTCCAGAGAATTAAAATGCTTCATGTATACAAAACCCTGCTTTGATTAATACTTTAGCTCTGCTTGTTCTAGGACTTTGGAACTTACTGCAGGTGAGCAAGCCAGCATGAATAACCTCCAGGTTTTAAAGTACTGTCAACAGATCTGCAATTACAGTACTCCAAGACCACAGTGTCTTTGTGCTTGTGCATAAAGCTTCGCAAAGGAACAAAAATTAACAGCTGTAAGCTACAACTATTTTACCCTTGAAGTCTTGCACAGTAGTTTAATGAGTTCAAAGTACCTCTGTATCCTATTCACCGCATCTCCCCACTTTCAAATACAGTAATATTAAGGGTAATGCCTAGCAACAATATTCACATATTCATCAGCTTCATATTTTTACTTTAATTTGTGTCCCTTTAACAGCCTAAGTGACTCTAATGAAAGGGAGAAAACCTTAGCACAATAAATCTGTGAAAGAAATTACAGACACAAACAAGAAATCTGAGGAATAAAGCAACTAGAATGTCAGTAAAATAGTAAGAAATTGTCTGGTACTCTAAAGTACCAGCTGATCAACAGAAAATGTGTGTTATTTTTCCAAGCATACCAGATAAGGAGAATTACTCAGAAAGAGCTTGATGATTTTCTTAAATTGTACTTTTTCTAATGAGAATGATGGAGAAACACCAGGTAGTACATGCAGGACACTTTCATCCATAGCCATATAGAAGAAATAAAAATGATGGATCAACTGGAGAAGTTAGATAACCATTAACCAAGTCTGATAGATGTATCTTCTTTTAAATTTTGAAAGGAGTGAACTAATCTTTAAAGGCTCAAAACCTGCAAATGAGATTTACCCATAAAGATTTTCTAACACATCAACACGCAGCTGGTGTGATGGGTAAACTTTTCTTGTGCAGTCAGTCAGTCAGTCAGTCTATACTTTTCTATCAGTCAGTCTATACTTTAAGGAATGGTTTTGACTATTCATGTAATTTACTTACACTCAGGAACATGCGGTACTATTACACCAGGTGACAAGGCAGAAAAGAAATACCAGTCCTATGCTCTGATGCATATTTTCCTATATACTGGGGACCATCCTTAGCAGTCCCAACTGCCATATGAAGTCCCACCTGCCTCTGCAGCTCGGCTCTGAACAATTCAGAAAGAGCAGATACAAGCCTAGCTTCTAAAATGTGAAAGAGGCAATATTTCATTACCTTACAGCCTACTATAAAATCATCTAATTCCACATATACAGACAATTTTTACCTGATTATTTCTAAAATGAGTCTATAATTAATGCAAAATATAAAATGAAACAAACATTAATTTACAGCTGTAATATGTTCTGTGTTCTACTGAAATCAAACATTATAAGGAATTTTGATATTAAGCAACTTACACTTACCAATCACTTTTGAAGATCTCACTTAACCTCATGACAATTGTATTTAGAAAACAGTTAGAGCCGTATTTTCTGGCACGAGACTGGTGAAGATTTCAGTGGGAGATCTTCGTGCTCTTGATCAGCACCTCCAGCTCTTAGGCAAGAGTTCATTCACTGGCTTTATTTTCTCTATTTGTGCAAGTCAATCTATCCCACTCCCCACCTCCACTCGCTTTATGTGTTTTGTTTACAACAGAAATGATTGTGTTTATTTGCTCTTCCAACAGTACATGGAATGTTTAGGGAGCTTGGGGTGGAACATACGCTGGGTTTTTTTAAATGGTACTGACTGGCTGAACAGCTGAGTCATGGCACCATCTCCATTCCCTTCTGAGGTTTGCCATTGTTCCCTTGGCATTCCCGCCCTCCAGCAGGCCAAGATTTGATGTAGAATCAGGAGTTCATTTGAATGTATGTTAAAAACTGAAAGCTTGTTTTCATGTGAAGTTCTGCAAAAACTTCAGTACTTACTATTTATGAAACCTTTAAAGTGATATTAATACTGTAGGATCACTAGTTTCAACAGTAATTAATATGTGTTTTTTGCTGGCATGAAAATTATAGTAACTGTTAAGAGGCACGCACTGGAACACCGTATCAGATACAATATTTGCACTCTCTGAGTGGCTTTTAAAATATGGATAGTGTTTTAGAAGTAATTTATCTTGCCATTCACATAACTAGAACGAGAATTCTTCGTACGGACCTTTAGAGAAAGCTAACAAGTTGGACTTTCAACCCCTACAGGCACTGCCAACCAGCCATATGATTTGATTCTTCTCACACACCATAGCCAGGTCTTGGTTATGTTCCTGAATCACTGGGCTGAGCACAACAGAAAAGTCTTGGCAGGACATATTTTTTTTTAAAGATATTAAATCAATTTTTTTTCTGAATATTCTACACTCCCACTGAAATCAATGACAGCTGGAAGCAGTTAGCAATTCCAAGGACTATGCGCTACTTGCTAAATACTTCCATGCTGCTACAGAACACAGTATTATTTTTTAGTTACAAAAAAGCCAAAATTCACTCAAAAGTTTTCTTTCTGTCTTCAGTCTAAGCCACTTTTCAAGATTAGAATTCTCCTTAATATCATTTATTTTATTCTTTTAGAGCTAGAGTTAGAATATCTCCTTCTTTATGAAAGTCTTATGATAGGCCTATTAGCCAGCAATTACTGCTATTCAAACATTCAACTATTTATCTTGTAAACAGCCTGCTTTTACGGCAGGTGTCCATTTGATTTATCTACCTATATACATCTATATGTTTTGTGTCCTTAGTTAATCAGCAGGGGCAAGAACTGCCTTTTGGAGCAAGAACTGCTTTATGTCAAAGGTTGAGCTTATGGTAAACCCTGCTAGGTCCTAGAAGAAGGACTGTACACCCAGTGATGCTGAATTTATTCAGATTCCTCTGGGCTGATCCTGCAAGACATCTTCATCATTTTGAATCAGACTTTGCAACAATCAAACAATTACTAAGGAATAAAAATACCTGAGAAATTTTTTAGCACTAAGTCAATACTTAGGTAGACCACTGGGTCTGATTTAATCTAACAGAAATTAGATTTAATGGATGACTGGTTGTAGGTCACAGGGACGTCAGTATCAGGCTCACCAGACACGACATACTCTGTGCCTCAGAGGGATACATGTCTTAGCTGCAATCTGCTTACTAGGTGTACTGTGATAGAATCTGTGACCCAAAACACAGCCTTCAAGCACAGGCCACTTTTAAGTTGTACAGGATTTTTTTAAGTGGTCGCACTGCTGAGGTAGTTCCATGAGTAATCGTGTCGGAGAAGCAGAATATTTAATTCGTGCTTTGAACTGCAAGGGAACATGCAGGGCACACGTACCACAGCTCCTGCAAATGCTGGTGTTCTTGCCCTTTTTGCAATAGGCTTAGCACGAAGTTGCTCAAAGTCCTCAGGACTTGGGCTGTAACTTGCCACTGCATAGAGAAGGTGTTCCAATAAGTCTCTGTATGTGAAGTCAGAACTAGGGACTGCAGTAGATTCTGTACCTCACCCTTCAGCCCACAAAGCTTTCTTCCTAGGAAACACACATTTTCCTTTAACACAGCTGCAACAGTCCTAAGGCAGTGAAGGAAAAATCAGCTCTCTGTTCTTCTGGTGCGAAAAAGCAGAGGTTTTAAAACAGGGCTCTAGCACCCTGAAGACTGGTATCTATCTGTTGTTGTTTGCCGGTTGGATGTCACCACTGGGAAAGGCCTGTTAAAACCATCCTGCAGCCATGCAACTGGTGTATACACAAAAAAAATCCCCACAACGAATTTCCCCCTCCTGTTTATGGTGCTGGGGTTTGGGGCTTTGGCTTCTTTTTAATTTTTTTTTTTTAAGAATTAAAGTGATCACGTTGCTCTATCAAACACTACCCTTTAAATCATCTTTAAGGCTTGTCTCCAGGTCCAAGAAGCATGCATATTTTATTATCTTAATATTAATCTAATTTTAAATTTAAAAAATACAATAAGCAAGTCTGCTAACAAATTATTCTTATCAGAGACAGAGTCACTAAACAATACTTTTGTCTGAGAGACAGTTCTTATTATTTTTTGTGCTCACACATATTATTGCCAAAGTGAACTGTGTCTTACTGGCTGGTAGGCTCAGAAATGCTATCCAGTCTCCCAGACAGTCCCACCCAAAATGAGAGTTCAGGCCCATCACTGGTATATCAAGGAGTGACATGGAATTAAAAGCTGGAATTTCATGTGACAGATGTGTGGCTTATTCCTTTCATCCCACTGAATTTTTATTATAGGAGTCTTCAAGTTCATAGGATGTCTTTGTAGCTCATTAGCCATGGTATATATATCAGTTGGCAGAGGCTGGATAGGAAACACGTGGTTGGAAACAAGCTGAAATAAGAAATCAGTAAGAGCTTTTTCAGCTGGGCGCATGTCTCGATTCTTTGATACATTTCTGTGAAAGTAAGGACAAAGCGAGGACCTCAGCAGACTGGAGAACAGCAAGGTCACAGACCTTGACACAGTACACAGTCATGCAAAATATACATGGCAGCTGATACTTGGATAGAAAGACAGGGTTGCCAGAGAGGTATAAAAAAAAATCTATGAACATCTACTCTTTTTTGCCAGAAGACGAGTTAGCTGAGTGCTGAAGAGATAGAACTGGTGGCTGGTATCTGTTGCCATTTAACAACACTACCGGTCAGCTTAAGCCGAAGCACAGTCAGCTGCTTCATCATAAGCATTTTGTTGTCTAATAGGCAAACTCTTCCTCACCACTCCTGCAGCTTCGTTTCCTGAGTCTGTTTCCCTTCTCAGAGCTCTGTTTCCCCACATGGCAACACCATTCCTGTTTCTTGACCTTTTCTTGGCTTTCTATTTCAATGCTATGCAAACTTTCACCAATAAAATTCATAGCACCTGCGTGTTCCATCAGTCCCATCGACAGCCTTCTCACTGTTCCAGAGAAGAAAATAAAATGGAGAGTGACTGTCCCATAAATCACAGTTTTGTATGGCGTACATTCCATGTTAAGAGTAGGGAGCAACAGTAAGTTTGCCTGAGAGCATATTCCTCTATGGCAGCTCATGCACTTCGGTGACTGGTGTGAACCTCATACATAAGCTTCTCCTGCTTAAAACAGTTTACTTCACAAGATAGCTTGGCATTTCTACTCATTCCAAAAGCTAGGCCACCCATCATCTTCAGCAAGGCCCACAATTGCTCACAGGTCAAGCAGTCTCCAGATATTACAATGCTATCATTGTTGGTTGCATTAATAATCAGTCTATCCTTGTGTAGGAGAGATGAATTCCCTTTAAAAATAACTTTGATATGAGTTGTTTGATTGAAGGGAGTTTATAGAGCAAGACATAGGTATGTTTTCAGAGAGAAGAGAACAAATATGTGACAGACGTCAGTCATGTTACTTAATGCACTGCTGGAAAGAAACACACTTGAATGCTACAGGATAATAGTTTCACAAAGACATCCAGGAGAATATTAAGCAGAGCATGCATAATGGACCCACAGACAACCATTCAAACAGATGCAATTAGTAATCAGGGTTGCAAAGTAAACCTTCAGGACAACATGGCTTATCATCTGAAGGGTAAAGACATACATTTTGTTGTTGCTTGTCTTCTTTATTTCCTGCTTACTTGTTGAGCCATTTGTTTGGGGGGAGGACTTGTGAGAATGCTGACAAAGCTGGGACAACCCAATCAAGCATCCTCTGACAGCAGTACAGGGAGGTAGACAACGAAAGACAAGACCTAGGAGCATTTCCTTTGCACCTTACCATGGTCTCAGTTTCATTTTGTGGAACTTCTGTCACCAGAACCTCATGCCTTATTTATTTCTCCACCATGCCAGGTATAATCCACCAAAAATAGCGTTAGCTCGTTTTAAATCAACTTTGCTTCCCCCAAGAAGCCATTTCTGTCTCTCTTCCTCTATCACTGTACACATCCTTGAGCATGCAAAATGTTGAACAGTGAAGCAAGTATTAGTGGTTTCTGAGCTAGTAGAGCAAAAACTACAGTAATACTTGTCTTTACATACAATATGGCACTGGTGACAACAGAGAGGGAGAGGACATAGCTGCTGCTTGCAAGAGAGTACCAGTTTTAGGAAAAAGCAAACATAAACCAGGCAACACCTCACATCACCTTCTGTGAACGGGAGCATTTGCTGGTTGCCAGCCTCTAGATCTATTTTAACAGCTTGAGGCTTTGAATGGATATTTGATTCTCTTTGGACAGACACCTAATTAAACTAGTACTGAAATGTATTTGGTCAATTAGGGAGAGATTTAAGATAGGTACTAAGAATTGTTTATCTGATGTTTTTATTCCCTAGTGATTGTACAGGTCTATTATTGCTCTTAAGAGAAAGTGGTAGCAAGAAATGCAATATCGGTTTATCAGCTGAGATATCAGCAGTGCTCAGATAAAGTCCTTGTCTTCAATAGTCTATACACAGACACTTTCTTTTATAATGACTTTTACAAGGTGAATTCATGCAAAAGCTTTATTCTCAGACTGTGTCAGTAACACAAAACCCACACAAGGTATCTGCTTCTTTTACTCTGGATGTGTATGAGGAAAAAGAAAAAAAGATTGCTAAATTTTCTCTCTATTTTCCAGAAAACACTTTTGTACCTGATTCTCTGAAAGGCTTCAGGTTGTCAAATAGAAAATGAAAGAAGCACTTCTTCTACTTTCATTAGAAATTCTTAACTAATGACAAAATCATTAAGGCAGAACATAGCTAGCTGTTATTAAGTGCTCAACAAAATAGAACTCAAAAATGAGTGTCCATGTGGAATTCTTGTTACAGACACAAACACTGTTTGTTGTTGATATGCTTCCCATAACAAGATTCTAAGATACAAATTCTTAAAACTTAGCAGTTTCTGGAACAGACAGCATAGTGTGCCTGAATTATGATGTAGTCTTAAAGACTAGCAGGAACTGCAAGAGACCTTCTGGACCATGGGCTTTAGTCATCATAAATCACCTTAAGGCATTATTTTCCATAAATATCTTGGAGGTATTTGAGTACAATCACATTACAGTAAACTCCTCTTTTCTCATCATGCAGAGTGTGAATGTAACTTGCAGGGTGAACCTTCTCCAGGGGCTGTGCGGTAAATAAAGCTGTTGTCAATCAGAGCCTTGTCTCACACGTTGAAGAAGCTGGAGAGTAAAAAGAATGTAGGAAACACAAGGGCAGAGTCATGGTTAACAAAGTTACTGCTGAAGAATGGTATTCTTTCTGTGACGTTGTTCAAGTTTCAGAAACCAACCTCCCATTTTGGACAATGTCTTGAGACTCTGAGAATTAGTTCCATTTATTAGCCTTTGTTATGCCAGTTCTACGGCTGTAAAGTTGCATGTCTTTGGGATTTCCTGCTCTCCACAGGCTGTATTTCACCAAACACTAAATTTGTATAGAACTAGTGGAATTTTATTGCCCAGCAGTCATAAAATGTTTTATTGCATGTGCAGTTTCACACACACAAACTTCAAAGAAGTTATGAATATCAAACATTTTTAAAATTAAATTCTCTGAAATCCAGATAAAATTGATAATCCCTGCTACTTTCAATAAGTTAAATTCCACTAGATTTCACAGACAGGATTTCCATTCCTTTCCACCTTTAAATGCTGCTCTGTCTTTGCCAAATGATAACAAAATAGAGTAACAAGATAAAAAGAAAATTTAGTGAGTTTCTTCAGTCTGCTGGATAAACTGCCCAGAATGGAAGGCCTTCATTCATGATATGTAAGAGGTCTTCCCCCCCTCCCACCGATATAGTTCCCCAGTGCAAGTCCACTGAAATTAATGGAACAAGCTCTGTTGTTTTTAAATAGGCTTTGAGTAGGGGTTCTCAGTGGTTGTTTATTGGCTGGGTTTATTCTGTTTTTCTTTGCTGTATTCATACATAATTCCTTGGAATAATATGAGCAATTTTTACCTTTCAGTGCTCTCTACATTTCCTCAAATTCTAATGCAGTGTGTTTGCTACAAATGCAGATATCTTTTTTAGCTCCATTTAATGTTCTGCCTCTGCATTTGAACAGGCTACTTTGTCAAGTCAGTGAATTTGGTACAACGAGGAGACAATTTGTTGCCTCCTTCTGGGGTCCCCAAAGACATCAATTAACTCAAAGCACGAGTTCTGACAGCACAAACAGGAAGAGTTAACCCCCCACAGTTATTCTTTATATTAGTCAATCCACCCTCCTCATTCCCTCCGTCCCTCTTCATTTTCCTTTCTAATGAACAGGGACAGATACCTCTTTCTACTGAGATACTTCCACTACAATGACAATTCCCTGGCTCTCCCCAGGTGATTTACTTTTCAAGCAGTGCCCACTTATTGATCTCTTCTGTGACAAATTTCAACACATGCACAGTCCTGGCAAACACTTCTGGAGATGAATCCTTTCTGCTGTTCAAAGAGGAGGGTTATTTTTAAGCAATATATTTCAAAAAATGGTTCCTGGTATAGAATCACTTTCAATAAACTGTGCAAGAATTCATATACTAACGAGTTAATAAGAATTACTGCTGAAATTCTTACCTTTATTACTGCTTACATATATAAGTATAAAGTTTAATTTACATTGATATTCTTCCGAACTTTGACTCTGGAAAGATTTTTTAGGTTTTTTTTTAACCACAAAAACTTGTTGTTTTCTGATAGAGTATCTAGAACAAGAACTAGAACTATTTCAGTTTAAAAACGGATGGGAAATATGAAGATGTTTTGTAGTTAAAATGGCAGGTAAAAAATACTTTACAAGGAAGCCACCCATAATAAAATATTTTCTGAGAAATAAACATGTAGTCCCTTCATTTACATACACTAAAAGTTCTTGCCAGTTCACTCTGACCAAGTTGCAGACAAGAATGGCCCAGGAAGCACGTTATTATGGCAGTGCTAGATATGATAAGCATTAGGGCCAAGTACTGAAAATAGAGTTGAAAATAAATCACAATTTAGCCTCAGAAAAACAGCACCAGTCACACTTTGTATCTTTTTCTTTACCAAACAGTGGCTAGTGATTTTACAAGACCTGGTAGAGATGTCTGTCTCTACAATGGCACTAAATGCTTCTAATCCCCAGTTCCTACTGCAAACACATAACCTGAAGTATGGCCTTTTTCAAGATACCTGTCACAAAACTCAGGGTTTTCATTATCAAGAGAAAATCTTCCACAAATTGTTCCTGAAATTTTGCTAGTGGTGTCAGCTCCTGCTTGTCCCTGGAGAGCCCAGACCCTTGATAGCCAGACCCTACTTCATGACACCTAGCTGCCAGAATAAGAAGTATCAGTTGAATCAAATTTCACCTGGAACAATTTATACACACTGGATACAATATGCTTTTTATCACTGCTTTCTGCATTGCTATATCTTGTGTTGCCACTGACCGATCAGAAAGCATGATCTTCCTAAAAGCAAAATTTCGCTTTTCCGGCAAAAAGCATTCAGATAATGATGCCTTCTACGGCACCAGCACCCCATGTTCTTTAATTCTTTCCTTTCAAATGCTCCTTCTCATCTAATTCTTCAGTAGAATTTTGTTTCAATGCTCTCTCCTATCTCCTAGCCACAGGCTGACCTTCCCCAGCCTGCTTAGTCTTAGCTCCATAACATGCTGCTTCTTTTCTACAAGCCTCACTGTACTTTGTTACTCTGTCCTTCTCTCCCTCCCTGTACATGAACACTTAAAGAAGTCGTTTCAGGCAATTCAGAAAGTCTTACTCCTCAGCTTCTTGGGCCTTTCTCTCATGAGTAGTCCAACTGAATCAGTAGATCTTTTCACACATCAAAGCTAAGAGAATTTTTCCCCCAAAATGTATCTTCTCTGAAATATTAGCCTAAAGTTTTCTCCAGGGATGGTTCCTAAATCTCTAATTCATCCTTATGATTAGCCAAGCAAACCAACTACCCCAACACCCAAAACTCCCTCACAAATATTGTAAGAACTTTTGTCTCTATTTAGCAACAAGTTTCAACTTCATCAATTAAACAAAATCAAGTTTTTCCTTGAGAAGACAAGTTATGAACTGCTGAAATTAAAACTAATTACTTATTGGATATTTGTTTTTTTTGTTTGCTTTAAGATTGGCTTCATTTTATTAAGAGTGGAGTTTATTCTGATTTAAATTTTTAAGAAATTTTGCACATTTTGAGCAATTACCCCTGACCTGCAGACCTCATCTAAAAACAAAAAAGTGTAGCAATCTGGCAACTAGAGCAATATAAACCATGAGAGGTTTTTACCCTTCACCCTCCTCATTTTTATTGTAATCATATGTGTCTTTAAATCATTGCCAACATTTTCTATTTGCAATTCTGTTAATGTTTCTAGGTTACTATTGGTAAAATATATGACTGGAAGGTACATACAAAGCTTACCCCATACTGGGCAAGTTTCGGGCAACATCTGCTTTTATTTAAAGGAAAAAAGTAGTGCAGGGTTTTGGTTCAAAGCTTACTTTTAATTTTGATTATTGGTAGGTAATTTTTCAAATGATCTCACACCCTGAAGTCTTCAAATACAGCATTTCCTCAGTTCGTAAAATTAAAACTTCTTACAGTTTAAGGGAAAGTTGCACAGATCTCCCAGTCTGTGTAATAGAGTCACTCTGTTTCTATTTCCTTGCAGGGCTATTTAAGGAGAAAGGCAAACAGGAGGCTTTCAAAAGACCAAAGGTTTCTGCTGAATGTGTGTCACAATGGGAGCAGAAAGTAAAAGTGGACCTGCACTTTCTCCCAAACTTATTTCACAGTCTGAGCCTCTGCAGGGAACACGTGGCCTTTTGCAACACCCCTTGTCTTTACAGCCTGCAAATGGCAGCAGGCCACAGCTCCCTTTGAATTTCACTTTTACCACTGAACTGAGTGGCAAAATGTCTAAGACGCTGCCAGCACCCACTGAAATGTGCTACTGCTCCTGTCCAGAAATACACACGCCGACCTGCCCAGGCCATTCGCAAGGAAGCAGAAGCAGCGATGACGGTGAGTAACTGTCATCGAAGTAATTAAGGAAAGCAGGTGTAAAGCCCTCCAAGAGGGAACTGTGCAATTTGAATGTGATTTGCTCTCAAGAAATCCGGTTTAGACACATCTGCTTTGAACTTTATGTGACTTTTGTAGCCCAAATCTCTTAGGTGGGAAGGTTCAAGAAGAGGTGGAGAGATTGTGCCTCCTCCTTCCCGTCACTTCAGAAGCGACACATGATTAATTTCTCTGGTGTTTCATGTTCAGTACTTCTGACCTCCCCTGTGGCTAAATGATGCAAGAATTGAGCAGGCTTTAATGAACTTTGAAAAGTTTAACATTTGGATATAGATTCAGGAGGATTTTGTATGTATCCAAGCCTGATTTCTCCTCTGAAATGGACACCAACACTCCAGCTTGCAAATACGCCCAGTTAAGCTTTTCATTGCAACCAACAAAATTAATCACAGCTGAGGAACTGAGTGAAACTTGCCACACAGAGTCCAGTGTGAACAAAGTAAGTACTTTACACATTCTGCCTCCCTCATCATTTAAACAAAATAATTGAAATGTTTTAAGGTGAAAAATTTTCACGTGTCAGACACTAACAAGTCATAAGAGCACTTTCCAGGAGCTGAGATATGTAACACTAATGAGAATGTGGATAAAGAAGAGCACCACAGTGGCTTTCCCTACTGCCTCGTGCTGGCAGACATCCCCTCAGACCTGCAGTTCAGCTTGTGCCTGCAAGAAAACTGCAGGGAGGGAGCCGAAGCAGCATCGTGGGAGAGAGGCAACAATATAGGAATGGGGAGAGAGTGGGAGGGTGATGGCAAAAGCCCAAGGAATGGTGGGAGTGGGAATGGAAATGGAAATGAGGGAGAGAAGAAAGCAATAGCCAGGAGATCCACATAAAGCAGGTTGTGAATTACAGGGTTATGCATGGTAAGCCATCTGTCACTTCTCCTCAGGCAAGGATACTTGTTTGGTAGTGAGATGGATAACACTTGGCTGTGTTTCCATAGCAAGCATTCCCTTACTCCAAGAGTAACCAAATTTTAACTGGGACAATCCCCACTGCTTTTGAAGATGCATGGGAGGGACATATGCTTTGATCAAAGCCATCTACACTACCAAAATCACAAAAAAGATGTCCAAGCACATCACTAGACATCCAGACTGCCTGTCACAGTCCAGTCAGCACATTCGTTCTCCATCCAAGACAGTCACAGACTCATCACATGATTGGCCCTGTGTCTGAAAAAGCACAATCTTTTGATTTGTCAGTTTGCTTCCTTCTCCATCTAAGGGCATGGCTTCGATAGAATCTCTGTTCTTATTATCAGATATCCTACAGTTTAGATATTTGCTAAACTTTACCCTCATTACTTTTTCTTCTGATGGAGCCACCCTTCTATTCCGGTATTTGTATAATGTGCTGGTTTTGGCTGAGGTAGAATTACTTGTCTCTGCAGTAGTTAGTATGCAGCTATGTTTTGAACAGTGTTGATAATACAGAGATGTTTCTGTTATTGCTGAGCAGGGCTTACACAGAGCCAAGGCCTTTTCTGCTTTTCGTGCTGCCGCACTGGAAAGGAAGTTGGGGGTGCACGGGAGGATGGGAGGAGACACAGCCAGGACGAGTGACCCAGACTGACCAGAGAAATATTCCAGACCATCATGCTGTGTACATAAAGTAGGGGGACAAAGGAGGAAGAGGAGGGGCTGATCTGGGTTCAAAAAGTGGGGTCTGGCATCAGTCAGCAGGTGGTGAGCATTTGTATTGTGCATCGCTTGGGTTTCCCTTTTTATTATCATTATCATTTACCATTATTACTGTATTTTATTTTATTTTCAATTATTAAACTCCTCTTATCTGAACCTACAAATTTTACTTTGATTCTCCTTCCCATTCTACAAGGTTTGGGGGGGAAGAGTAGCGGGTTGAGCGAGCAGCTGCGGGGTGCTTAATTTCCAGCTGGGAGTAAACCACGACAATTGCTATAGCTTAGAAAAGCACTAGCCGAGGACAGAAATCCCACTGCTACTGATCCTCTTCAAACAGAAGAAAAAAGGGAATTCCTGTCCTGAGGAGCAAACGCTGTTGATGTAAATGTATCCCCATTTTCAAGGAGTGTTCAACCAGCTAAGCAAAGAGTTCTACATTTGCTTTTTATTTTCTTTTTCTTCTTTTTTCCTTTTTATTTTTTTAAATGATAGCGTAGTTTATATTGGAAGGGACATAGAAGGCCATTGGGTTCAAATGCTGCTCAAGGCAGGGCTAACTTCAAAGCTAGATTGGGTTTCCTAGGAGTTCATCCAGCTGAGTTTTTCATACCTCAAAGGATGGAGATCGCACAGCCTTTCTGGGCAGCCTTTCCAGTGTTCAATCAAACCCCCAAGGAAGAACCACTTTTCTTCAGATGAATTTCTGTTGTTTCAACTTGAGGTCCACCGCCTCTTTTTCTGCTGTGTACCTGCAAGAAGAGCCTGGCTTCATCTTTTCTGTAACAGAGATGAAGACAGAAAATTGATCTCTCTTTAACCATCTGTTTTCCAGGCTGCAGAAATACAGCTCTCTCAGCTTGTCATTTGTCATCTGCTCAATGCAAATGTTTGCATTTTCCTAATCTCTCAAATCTTAATGGAGTATTTTCACTGTTTGAAAGTATGTGTATTAGTGGATGTATCACAGTGGGTAATCCTGACAGAGATGCAGTAAGCAATAAAATTCTGGCAAGGCCCTAAGAAGCCCTCTCTCTGGTGAGGCCAGGGTTTCGCTCTCAGAGCTATCATACAGTTTAAGACAAAAAGACACCCAGGCCTTTTTGTTTTCTGGCTCAATTGTTTTCCCAGACCTTGCTATCACTGAAATTTATCTTGATTTCCCTCAAAGGGCACTGATTTAAGATGTCTGCATCCCAAATCTGATTGCCACCTGTGCTGCTGTTTTCACTACCGTATTTGCAGCGGTTTATTCCTCAATACTATGATTTGATCTTACCCTTGAAATATGCAATACTGCACCCAGGCAAGTACCTCGGAAAAAATCAATTACTACACATGCATGCACAAACTCAGTAGCTTTTCTGTTGATGATACACCACACTGCAGATTGCATATACAAGGGCAGATTGAGCTTTTAAGAACATAAAAGCACTTAGAGGACTTCATTGTTTAACAGACACAGACTAATCTCTTCCTCTCTGACAGTCAGGCTTCAGAGTTCACCGTGTTTGCATACAGATACAAGATAATGAACAGATATTTATTCTATACTGAATTCAAAAGTAGAGTGGAAAATTCTCCCATTTCTACTGGGTGAAATTTCAGATATCTTGCTGCAGTAAAATAAATTGTTACCCTGTATAACACTGTAGCTACTCTATCTAGTATTCTTTCCCAAAACTGAATTGTGTTTCTTTCATTATAAGCCATTTACAGTCTCAGTTGTGAAACACACACCCTTTTCAGTCCTCCCTTTCCTTAAAGATAGCACAACAGTGCAATGAAATGTCAGACCATTCACTGCACATACATGTCTATTTCTTTGCACAGAGAATGAAAGCTGCTTCCTACAATTTGAAACAATGACTAATTTTGGCTGTTTTGTTTTTTTTAAGAGTGTGCTTTATCATTTAATTTATTCTCAGTGCTTGAATTGAGCCAGCTGCTTAAAGAGAAGTTTGTTGACTTCCATCTAAATTCTTATCTTCATTAGATGACTAGTAGCATTTTAACAAATAAACAACTTAATAAACACAAAAAAATGCTTATCTAAATGTAGTTAGTGAGAGTTATTGAACCAGATAATTTACCCTTAGTTTTCTGAAAAATATGAAACCATGTTATCTCACTTAAGTCACCAGGGAAATTAACTTCCCCACTATCAAATCTCTTGCAAAGTCCACTCCCATTGAATGCATACTTGTACCTCCGCTGATTATCTTCCTTCTGTAGATACCTAGAACAACCACTCAATGACCTTTCTTATTAATTTTGCTTTTAGAATGTAAGAAAGTTAGAGCACTGCTTTATTCTGCTCTCTTTCAGTTGTCCTTTACGCAGAAAAAGAACTTTAAATCTTATAAATATTTTAGGTTTTATCAGAAGTTTTCTTTCACCACTGCCAGCCATGGAGAATTAAATAGGTCTCATTTTGTGCCAATGTAGGCAGAGTTAGGAATTCAGAGCCAGCAACTCTAACTGCTCTGCCTAGACAAATGCATCCCAGAAATGTCTCAAAGAAGTTCTGAGTGATCCTGCTTATGCAAAGCACTGTTGTTCTTCAGGGAGGGATGGATTTCCCCTTCTGTGAAATATAAGATACATATATATTATATATAATATGTATATAATGCAGGTTCTCAAACAGATTTTCAGCATCAGTCAAAGTCATTTTCACTTGCTGTGCAATGTTCAGGTCTCTGTTTACAGGGCCTTAGTTTTTTTTAAAAAATTGCATTTGGTTATAAAAAAACCAAAAAAAACCCACCCATGCCAGCCTGATGTTCACCTTCAGAGTCAGCCCATAAATCAGCAAGAACAAGATGGCAGCAATTCTCTCCAGAAATAATTGTAATTCAGACTACCTAGAAAAGACATTTAAAACTTTTCATGTCACTGAGTTATTGTCTTTAGATAATAGTGCACTTACCTTAATCTTGGAACTTCTGACTCAAAAATATTTCGTCTCTCTGGTATTTTAAAAATAGAAAAATACAGCACTGTCTGTCTAATCAAAGATATTTCTGAATTTGCATTTTATAAAAAAGAAGGGTTTATAAATCCTAAAGACAATTGATTTTTTTCTAGCAATTAATTTGATGCAAATAAAACTATTTACAAAAAACCATGCTTTTACACCAGCCAAGACTCTCATGATGAGAAGCAGCTACCGCCAGAAGTGAAACAACACAAACTAGGTAGCGTGCATCCGATTAAAAAATTTGAACCTGGTCTCTGTCAGGATATGATTAAGCCTTATTCACCACTTATTACTTCTTTTTAATTCTCTTACTGAATTATGCAACATAAAGAAAACCAAGGAACTCAGAAAATATATCTAGTTCATCACAACAATATTTCTAATATTATTTATATAAAATCTTAAGGGCTCGCCTGCGAAACAGATGCTTCCACACTGAAGGCAAATCTCCCCGGAGGTGATAGTAACTTAAGCATCTCATCTGAAGCGCACAGGTCTATCTTGTTTTACAAACATTAGTATTAATGATGTTTTAGTTTAAAATAAAGTTATAATTCTTTACTCGGATTTCTAAGCATTAACCATAGTTGAAACATTCTGGTGATCCACCTTAAATCATTAGTACTCAAAAATCTTTAGAAATGTAAAAAAGGCTTTTCTGATGTTCCTGTCTTTCTGTGGGTCATCTCTTGCCCTTGGGTTCGTCCTGTCAATGAGTTCATGGAGTTTAACACTAAAATGGCTGCATTTGTTTTGAGCCATGAATGTGCTGGGAGGAGAGGGAAGAATCAGGCTCCATTTAAAAAATCAACAATTAAAACAGCAACAACAAGTAGAGAAGAGTGCCTTCATATTTGGCATCTTCCTCACACCAGATATTAAAGAACATTCTGTTCAACATCACCAAGCGTAATGTCTCATTTATTTGAAGCCCAGCTCTCCAACTACAATCATTTTTCTGTCTCTGGCACATGCATACTGATGCAACAGGTGTCCACAGGTTACTTGCACAGATTGTCACAGCAGATTTTTAATCTATAATAAAGAATGAGAAGTTTGTGTTGACTGAAAAGTAATGAAACTTTCCGTCAAGATAAATTTTACACATTAAATGTGCTCCGGGTTTAGATCAATGCAGATAGTGTCAAATAAAACAAAATACTACAAGGGAAGATTCACAAAAATTGATTGTGGCCAAAATACGCCCCAGCACTGTTAAGAGGTTTACTTCAGTAATGTCTGTGGTCATTGACTAGATCAATGAAACTCATTCTTTCAACAGCATCCAATTATCAGTTTACCGTGGAGTGAGCTTTCTAATAAATCAGTATACTTTACATAAAAGTAGACAAAGCTTCAATGAAACTTAATAGCAAAGTATAAAAATATTTTGGTTCCAGGAAACAGGTTTCTCTCACACCCAAGAAAAAGGCCATTACTTGCCTTATTTAAGGCTGCCCCTTAGGTAGTAACATTCTGAAGCAGTAACTTTCTGTTGCCTAGTTTAGGGTTAGCAGGATAATAGAGTTTGATTAAGCACTTAGGACAGGTGATCAAAATGCTGCAGTCATATTTACAGAATAAAAAAATGGCAGGCACATTGCGTGCCAAACACCATAAATTCAGGCATGGTATCAGATAGTCAATTAAAAAACACTTTCCATAACACATGTTCTGAAATGCTTTCTTACCAGTATTACATGTCTCAGGTATGTGTTTTCCCACTTTCTTGGGCAAATAGGCAGCCAGCAACTATTTGAGCCTTACAGCAGAGTGGATAGAGTGGCAGACTTCAGGTCCTCCATGGCTACTCTTCTTTGTGCTCTCTAAGAGGTAATGGCATGGAGAGCCCCCAAACCTGCATGCTGCCAGTAATAGATCAGAGACACAGATAAATCTGAGCACCACACAATCTGTAATGTGTTTGTGTCACACCACTTCTGTAGAGCAGAGGTTTTCTAACTATCTCAGAGTTGGGAAGTCAAACGAGAGAGAGATGAAGGACCAGATCCTAGATCTTATGAAGATCTGTTTAGAAATCCCAGCTGGCTGTCACATAAGAACAGGGGGAACTGAACAGACATATCTATGGAAAGCATGCAGCACTGATAGCCAAAGGATCCAGTCTCAGAAGATCCAAATTCACCCTGATTAGCCGTGGGTTTGAAGGTCACCTAAAAGGAGATGTTATTTGAAAAAATATACCAGCAATTTTACCCAATTCAATGCCAAATAAACGTCTCTATAGTGATTATAGGCAGAGAGAGGCCAGGAATGAGACAGATGCACCCGTGTCCAAATCCATCCTCAGAAACCTGAGGAGAGGTTTATAGAATACAAAAGGCCATCAATGCCTCCTCTGCTCCTTGCAGAACACGTATGTGTACATCCAGTGCTTCTTGGTCCATATTTTTACACCAATAGACCAAATTCTGCTGTTATAATCTCATTGCTCTCATGGGTGCTCTTATTTAACCTTTAGTGTGCTCCAAAGGATTCTAAAAAAATGTAGATTACGTGAGATAAACTGCAGTGTCATTGCTGGAATATTTGACCCCTATATTCAAGGCAGGCCCGGTGCTGCTGCCAGGCTGGCTTCACTGCAGTGCTGGAATTACTAGGAGTAAATCAAAGGAACAAAAACCTACAACACCTGAAGGTGAGCCTGGCCACTGCCCTGCACGCAGCAGAGCACTCTGAAAATACTCCCTGGTGCTGCACTGCACCGTTCCATCTCTCTGAATTCTATTTGCAGTGCCATGGATGTCTGTGGGAGTTGTGCCACGTGCCCTGGGGGCATCTCCTGCATCACAGCAGCCACTACACAAACTCGGATAAGAGAATGGGAAAAGGGCAAACCCTAAAAGCCAGTTGTTATTTTGTCTAGCAAATGGAGTGAATGCCAATTATTTAAAAACCTAACTGATCAATTAATATTGATTTTGCTTTTCTTTCCATTGATTACTAGATTCAATGTAAGAGAGGAAAAAGAAATTGTTCTCTTGTATCCTTGATCCTGAGGTATAGTTGTGGCAGCTTAGCATGCAGCAGTAGGTTGTTCTTCATAAAATCTACACAGAATACAAATTCCTATTGACATCAGCATGAAAAAATGTCTGATAACTCCTTCATCACAGATTTTATTGTGCTGAAAAACTCCCCACAATGTGTTTTTCATTATATGTGTACCAGAGGTGATATATTTGAACAGAAAACTCCATGGCTGTAGGAAGTAAAAATTGCTGACAAAAAGTTATCAATCAATCAATCAGATACTGGAGTCAGTGAGTCATGAGTACCTAAGACTGGTATTCAAGGGGATAAGATTTTTATTTTGTGAGTAAGTTGAACTTACCCACAAAGAAGGAAAGATGGGAAGAAGGGAAGATGGAAATGGTGAACATCCTTTTCAATGGCAATAAAGTCAGCAAGGTTCTCATCTCCTTTCAGCAGCAGATGTTTGTTCTTCTGTGCATCCTTGTGACAAAACTACCACTTTAAAAAAAAATAAAGTAATTTTAGTTTAACACAGTGAGGCATAATTTCCAAGTAGACAAGAGGATGAGAGACCATAAAAGTTCACAAAAATCACTTTATCAAAGACATTGCAGTGAGGCATGTTATGATCAGTGAGAAGTACATATAGGTTTTTTAGCGATGGTACAAGCAGATGAGTTTCTGGCCTAGGAAAGTTCTCATGTAAGTTGAAAGCTCTGAACTTGATCTTTCAGTTATGGGAAGAACCCAATAAAGGCTCTGAGCCTGGTGTTTCCATTGTGCTGGCAAACACACAATAGCTACCAGTGAATTTAGGCCCCTTGCAGCCTCTAAGCCTACAAGCTGTCTTAGATGTATCTAATCTGCTGGATCACTCCTAGGAAAAACTTGGCAGGACTGTCAGATTCCAGCTTTGCTGATTGCCAATGCCACAGCAGCTTTAAACAAAGTCTAAATCACATTGTTGAACCTACCTGTGGACACAGAGAAGTTTGAACCGGGGTGAACCTGGATTTTAAACCTATAAAACACCTAGGCTGGGCAAAGCCTCGTTATTTATTTCCAGAAGTTAGAAACAAAACTAATACCTTGTGCTCTAGATACAATAGATTGACTGTGTGGTTATAAACATTTACATAATGTTCACACCAAATATTCTGTCTTCCCACGGGGTTTTAGTATTTGTGGGACCCACCCACAGCTAATATAAAAATCTGTGCATACAGACATCTGCATCGTGAGCCTTAGCAAGCAGGTGAGCCAGCCATACGCACCTTTGCTCAGGCACGGAGCCAGCTGTGGCAGTTCTGCACCTCTCCCAGGACACACTGCAGTCCCTGGAAGGCTGAGCTCCTGTTCTCCAGCTGCAGCTGCATGTCCTGGGCATGGAAAAGATGCACCCTCAGCCAGTTAGGGGTTAGACATGAAAGTCAACACCTTGAATCCCTTGAATTGCCTTGAATCTGGGAATATATAGAGCGCTTTGTCTTAGAACTAGACTAATGATGACACAGTATTTTCAAAAAGTCCTGACATGTATTTTAAATGCCTAAATATGAGCCTGCCTGATTATTTTGGAAAACCATCTAAAAACTCCTTTATCTGTATTATACTCATAAGTGAAATAATAAAATACAGATATAGACACGGCCTCTGATAAACCTGTTTTTTCACATTTTAGCTGTAATTCTTCTTTCACTTTCAGATGCTTACATATGCATATTTTCATATTATAGTTTTCATCTTCTTATATTTTTCCTCACAGTTTCAGTTTCTCCATTTAAAGGAGTAACAGTTATTTAAAATGCAATAGCTTTCTCTCAATTTTGAAGCACAGCTCTGCGATATTCTCAAAACCATACTGTTTTATTCCCTCTCTATACAAGATCCATTTGTACACTGATAACTAGATTCCAACACGAAACCATCTTTTACCTTGCCTATTAAAAGTAAATTTATAACAGACTGATTATATCTCCCCTACAAGTTGCATACAAACAAACTCCAATGAAATTGATTTAAGTTAGTTTAAAACCAGCATCAAGATTAAAAAAAAGCACCGAGAAAATAATTATTTCTGTCTCATTCTTGTAGCTCATTATGAGAAGCAAATTCACAAAAGTTACGAATCTATGTACAAACAGACATACAGACACACAGATATTTAGCTCTCATCAGGGGCACATGAAGGCTTTCTTGTGTTTTGATCACTTACCGGCATTTCTATCTCATGCAGTATATTTTTTGTGTAAGCCTTCTGTTAACAAGCACTTCAATAGATTTCTTTTTGGATGATGTAAGAAAATAGCCAGTTTTCATGCCTTTCTTATTAAAGAACTATTTACTACTTATAATTTTTACTAAAACCTTTTTTTTAATTCCTCATATTTCCATGCACATAGCTTCATACATACACTAGAGCAATTCTTATCCACAAATCCTAAGGTACTTATAGAATTAAATTAAAAATTACAGTGGTGACATGGACCAGAGATTTTGCGGGATGTGGGTTCTTACATATATGTCTCAAGATGGGAAAACCAAATGATAAATTATGATTTTGATTATGAAGAAATTTAGTAACAAACAATTAGTAATAGATATTTGTAATGACCTAGTCAGGACATAGCTAGGTGACATATTGTTTCTAGTATCAATACCCTGGATAATCCACGACTTCTGCAGTCACTTCCAGCAGCAACAAGTAACTCACATTCCCTGAGTCACCCATCTGAAGTATTGAATGCGTTACTTCACAAACCCTTACCTGTTATCCCTTGTTGAAACTCTTCCTGTAGTCAGAAATAGAGCCTGAAAAATAATTTGAAGATGCAAAATTCAGAGGTCCTTGGAGGAGGATATTATCTGTTCTGTCAAAATAATAATCATAGCAAACATAATCAAGATATCTGAATTACTAGTGTTAGAACGCAAAGTTAATTCTGGCTCTGTGATACACAGGAACAGAGCAGGACACAAGGTCTTGAGGACTGGATCATACTCACAATTTTATAAGTTATTCAGTTACTTAAAAAATATTTTGATAGGGGGAAAAAGGTGGATGTGTAGCTCCAGAGACACCAGAAAAGCCACTTTCAAGATACAAGTGAATTGGAAGTGCTGCAGTTGAAAGGGCTGCGTGTGTACCTTGGTCACCCTTTGGCTTAGAGCATTACACAGTTACATGCTGAAAACTCCCACCAGTGTTTCACTTTAAGCACTAAGGATAAGAAAAAGACTCATCTACCTGGAATCAGATGCTTGCAAATGATTGACCGAAACCTTTGTGTACTTCACTACCACATAAGAAACGTTAGCTCTGTAATGAGTCACAGTCTGTACCCCACATAGATTCTCTGTTGTTTCATAATAGAATTTATACTACAGTCATTTTCTCTGTGGGGATTCTAATACATATCTTTTTTCCACTACACAAACACCTATTTCCATGAATTTCGCCGGAAATTCATATAATTGAGCCATCTCTTCATTGTTACATCCATTTCAAATTGATCAGTGAGTTAAAACTTTGGTAAAGGGAGTCTCTGGGCATCCTGGTAGAAGTATCAAATTAGCCTCATTTCCTTGAGGAGGCAGGTTAAAAATACGTATAAACATCTTTCCAAGTATGTTACTGACCACGTAACACTGAAGTCTAAAATAAATGGCATGTCCAGATATAATGCAATAGTATGTTAGGATCAGCCTATCTAATTTGGCTGTCTCTGTGTTTTGCTACTATTTCTATACTGGTATAGGACATGGCAGAACTGCATGACATGCTGATGCTTTGCTCCAGCACGTGAGGAGCTGTTTCAATAGAAACAGCACCAGAGATTCAGTAACATCACTGGGCCTTGAATTCAGTTTCTTGCAAGAAATTAAAAAATTCCATGAACAGTTTCTTGTACCACATGTTGATATTTATGAAATATGAGATAATGCATCATCAGGGAAATGCTACTGATCTTACCTAGAAATGAAGTTGTTATTAGAATTTTTATAGTAGCTAGGGAGCTGTACCTAGTGAGCTGTACTATCAGCTGGCTTGCAAATATCTTTCATGTTTGTGTTCCTAAGGCTGCTTCTACTGCAGAATTAACTTTTATTATCAACTAAGTCATTACCTTGCTTAGCATTTTCAGCACTTCAGTACCTTGTGTAGTTAGGAAATTATTACCAAAACTTAATGATCTTCAGTTTCCATACTGTTTTTGCTACAAAAATAGCCTAGTGAAGGTGACAGCTGAAAAACCTCTGTATTGATATAGTGAGAACACCTTGATGAAGTGAAATATGCTTGTGCCATCAGCCGAGAACAGTGAATTGGTAGAAGCATTACTGGGAAGAAGAAAATCAGATTAAATAATTAGTGTCAATTAGCCCAAGCAAATAATTCTATAAACAATTGGTCTCTAGTGCCCTGTTTAATTATGTGAGACTTTCATCGCTTCTTATCAAGTCTGCTTTGATTTATGTTAGACTCTTGAGCATCCCAGAAGTATAATTAATTATTGCCTTGTAAATAAACCTTTGATAATTAATGGTAGCAGAAAACAATACACTATACTTTTTAAACCATCCCACTATGGAACTATGAATACTTGAAAACTATTTTAGCTTTCAGGGTAAAAGGGATTCACACTGCAGCAAGAGAGATGATAATTGTAACTAAAGGCAAACTTTCTAGAAAGAGTAATACACTAACTACCATCGTATTAAACAACCCTTCTGTGTTACTTACTACAACCAATGTACACCTTTGTAACCTGGCTTTAGACTGTAGTAGCTATTTTACTTATATTCAGTTCTCAATCCCTATATTAAAAGAAATTAGAGAGTTAATTATTTTCAGATGTAGGCAGCAAATACAATTTCTGCAAAAGAAATTCATAGCTAAGATAAACTTCTTATTAAATGACAATGCTTTGAAGGTTCTAGCACAGTCAGTCCTCTCCAGATACAAGAATCTCAGCTAATCCCAGAACTATATGAAAACAAGTAAATAGGAAGAGAACAGAAAATCACTTTAGTTGCCCAAATAAAACACAGTACATAACCAGAATCGTGCTATTTGAATCTGTAGGTGCATCTCCTGTAAATCATTTGATCATATGATTCCTCTATTTGATAGCTTTTTTACACTTGGAAAAATAAATGCAGTATCCTTTGCCTTGAGTAGATTCCCATAGCTAATGAGAGCAATGGCACGGCAAATAGATAGGCACTGAAAATCATCAGCTAATGTAAGTGTATAGTAGATATTTTCTAGATTCACTGAGAAAAAGGTGAATTTCAAAATTGCTCATAGCTGGTCCATACTGTGCTTTAAACTACTGATAGTACTAGTGTATGTGAAGAGTATATGTTACAGGTGAGGAGGTATGTTACAGGTCTTTTTTGGTCATGGTACACCATCACTGCACCTCAGCAGTTCTAGCACTGTTGGAGGCTTTTAAGTACAACAAAGAATACTAAAATCTCAGCCCTTTGAGACTTAGGAATACAACCACGTGACCCAAAATCCTGGCCACTTATTGCCCAGATGCTGTGGCTGTCTTTCCCTCTTTTCATTCAGATTTCTCTCCCACAGAGATTGGGGAAGATCAGCCTGAGTATGAATATAAGGAGGAAATGGAGGGAGAAGAACAGTGCATTCTTCAGCATTTCCATCCCAATATGGTCTTGAGCATAGCACGCATCCAGATGCCCAGCTGGACATTCCTGAAATTTCAGTTACAGTATAAAGGTGTACTAGCAGGACATTGCGTCTTTTTCTTAGCAGCTGTCAAAATTGAGCTTGACTCCATCATTTCTACAAATCTTCTACAAGTAGTATAAGGATGCTATCATATTATTCCTTTGCTTCCACATTTCCAGATTAAAGACCAGCTTCCTCAGCCTCTCCTTGAAAGGCAAATGATCTAAACCGCTGACCTTCATAACCCTCTCCTGGCCCCTCTCCACTTTCTACACCTGCTTTCAGAAATGGAAAACCCATGGAAACAAATATTCCCAGTACAGCCTCATCATTAAGCAGCATAATGGGATAATAAATTCCCCAAATCTACTG
The DNA here is from genome assembly GCA_013397725.1 of Rhagologus leucostigma. NCBI lineage: Eukaryota > Metazoa > Chordata > Aves > Passeriformes > Rhagologus > Rhagologus leucostigma. The sequence goes on from VZTD01002143.1 coordinate 1,083,582, forward strand.
GCCTCAGTCCTTGTAGTATGGCTCAGTAGCAGATTTGCTTTATTTGCAGTGAGAGCATACTGTTGGCTCATACTCAGCCTGGTGGTCACTGTTCAGGACCTCTTCAGCCACGCTGGCTCTCCTCAGCTGTACTTATGCATGAGGTTACTCAGGACTCTGCACCTCTTGCTGAACTTCACAGATTTTATGTTGGCTCCATCCTCAAGTTTCTCAAGGCCCCTCTGGACTGACTGTCTCCTGCCTAGCACATTAGCTAATCCTCCTAATTTGCTAAGAGCACCTTCTTTTATATCACTGTTGTTGATGATGAACACATTGAACTGAGTCAGTCCCATTTCAGCATCATGGTGGTCTTTTTGTTGTCAGCTGTTAACTGAACATGAAGTCCTCAATAAATGCCTCTGGGTCCAACAGCCGAGACAAGACCAAATACATTTTATCAGTCACTTACACGGGAGAGCTGTGGGAGATAGCATGAGAACCTTACTAAAGTCAAGCTTTGTCTCCACCATTCCTCCCCCATTCACATAGCAGTCATTCCATTGTATCGAGTAATTAGGCTGGTCAAGTCTGATCTGCTTGGCATTTGTGCTAGAAAATTCATCTCAGCTGTCTAAAACCTTCCTGGATTCCTTGCACAGTGTTATGCTGCCTTCCCAGCAAATGTCTCTGTGGTTGAAATCCCAAGGAGGGTGAAGGCCTGTAATCAGATTATTTCTGTAGCTGTTTGGAAAAGTCTTGTCCACTCCATCTTTCAGAGTTAACTGTTGTGTGGAAAGCTGTCAGGCTTGATCTTGTATGGAGATGCAGTCCTTCACTGGGAATTGAGGAGGCTGTTGTCTCCTAAGATTAGGACCTAATTCCTTTAATTCTGACTGCCTTGTTTAAAATCAACCACCCAAAACAGAGAAATATTTAAAAAGTCAAGGAAAATCTAGACAATGAAGGAAGCATTCCCTGTAGAAATTGTAAATGTTATACAAAAAACCATAATGGTCATAAAAAAGAGATCGGTACAAATGGAAATGTTGAGCCAACCCAAGCATGACAAAGTCTGGGAGACAACACTTCAGGTATGAGTTCAGAACACCGGGTTATGCAGAGAGTTAAAGCAGACAGCAGGCACAATGACATGTTAAATTGCCCACATGATGTATAGCTTAATGAACCCCCTTGTGTTGATCATGCTTGGCATTAATCAAGAGCCATGAACAGATTCCCTTATTTTCTCAATGCTGCTCTGATAAACTGCAATTTCATTTAACCTTGGACAGGAACTTTAATAGCTTCCACGGGACAACTGTCAATACTTTCCCTGGTATACAGTGATTAAACTGCAACACAAGATGCATGTCATGAATTTTCTTCATTTGAAATTAGAATTTTCATTTTTAACAACCATTTGCATAAAATATGCTGAAAGTATGGAAATATGTAAAGGCTCTCATGATCCTTAGACAGAAGTACACCGAGACAAAGGTTCTTAAAAGATAAAATAATTAACAACATATTAGTTAACATATTGAGAGCTTCAAATAACCTCATGTTTGTGAAACAAGACAACAAAAGACAATAATAGAAAGAAGGGCTTGACCATGGTAAGCTTAAAGTTAGCTCATTATGCATCAGATATTGGACATTACACGCTTCTTTAGCAAAGGCAGTACTTATAGGCTAAAGGATTAGCAAAAGTGGGGAAATGCATTGTTCCTCAACTTCAGTGGTTTCTAGAGACACCTTTGGGTGCTTTTTTCCTCTAAAAGCAATGTTTGTTACTCCCTGAGTCCAGCTTCTCTGCCTCAGAGGCACCATAGAAGAAAGAATTACTAGATCCACTTAGTGGACAAAAAATAAGACAAATACAGATCCAGCACCTTTCCCAGAAAATCTCTTCCAACAGAGATCTACAAACAACTCTTTTTTCACTACCTTCCTTTAAAAGATATTTTCATTTGTTGCCACTGATGACAATGAGAGAACAAAACTGGATCACAAATTACTGAGAAATTTGTTATTTTTAATTCTCAAAAATCTTCATTATCATTATGGACTACAGTTACAGGAACAACCAAACTACAAATGCCTCTGCTTAGACATCATCAGTTACTTTTGCAACTTTTTCTGTGTGTTGTTTTTTCTGCAGAACCTCAGTAATCTTAATAAGAAAAAAAACCATTCTAAACTTTCCCAGACTGCACTGGTACCAGTGAAAAGCACTGCTAAGAGTACCAGTAGCAACCTGTTTGCAATAGCACCAGCTAAAATGCCCTGGTGCTGACTGATGGGGGACATTTAGCAGCAACTCACAAAACACACACAAAATAGGGAACGGGTAGGAAGCAAACTGGAGAAAGAGAATGATTCTATCAGGATCATGCACAAGCTAAGATCAGAGATAGAAAGAGAAATCAGGAACAGTGTGACCAGGGCCAACATAAGCACATGATTTAGCAGCTTATATTAAAAAACTGCATCTGTGAAGGTAGATGAAGGTAAAGTTTCCAAACCTTCAGAAAAGGATCATTACTGTCGGGCTAAAATGCCATCTTGGAGAATTCCCATCTGTGCAAAATGCTTCATTTGCAGGTAGAAATTTAAAAATCCTTCAATGAGAAGGAAAATTTTAAAAAATCAAAACATCCTGCTTCCAGTCAAAGGCAGAGCAAAACTACAGGGTGAGGTAGTGCTGGAAATAGGTTACAGGGCTGGTGCCTGGAATGTGCACAAATTTGCAAGCACTTGTCCTGATTCAAGCAAAATATAAACAGACTGAATTTCAGCTCAGACTGCTTTTATACAATATTAAATCTACAGCCATACATACAGCTAACTCCCAGCCTGGGGTACAAGAGAATTGTTTTTTACAGTGTTACAGCTATGAGGTAACGGTTATTACTGGCAATTGATGCCAATGAATCAAACACTTTTCCAATATCTCCATAGGTCTTCATCACAAAATGGACTGAACAGGGCCTGGAAAACCCTGGGCAGTCACAACAGCTCTGGTGCAAACCCATTTTGTGCTCAGAAAGTGGACTGAGCGACTCATAGGCAAATAGGTAAACTCAACACACCAAAGGAACAAAAGAAAGGCAATCGGTGGTGTAAATGTGAACAAAGCAATTTTGATCTCTTAGGCTTTTTCTTTTTTCCGCAGCTCCTCCATGAGCTACGTTTAAAGTTTACCCCTCCCACCAAGAAAAATGTGATTCTGTACTCTATACGCTGAAAAAGGGGCAGTCTCTGACTAACTGGAGACTTGATACTCTGTTTAACAGATTGTAATGACCTGGACAGTACTGAATATAAATTTCGAGACTCTGATGAAAGAATGCCTTGTACTTGCACTTGAACATGATTCACAGATTTCCAGCCAAGACAGTTACAATTGTGTGCTCTGCCTTCCTGCATAACCCACGTACAGGAGTTCTCCCAACAATTTCTGCCTCAAGCCACAGCTTGAGATAAAGCTGTAGCGTACCTTCAGAAAAACATGCAGGTTTGATTTAATGTATATAAAATTGACTGCATCCTTTGGCAGTATTTTCCACTGGTTAATTGTTCTCCCTCCTCAGAAATTTCCAGTTTAAAAACTGCTGACTTTGATTTCTGCTATTGAACCAAGTTATATGTGGCCTTTTTTGTTGTGTTGTTTTGTTTTGTTTTGTTTTTTTTAAGAATTTTCTTAGCTCAGCTAATACCTTGCTATGCAGAGGGTTATAGACCACAGTCAAGTTGTTTCTTTACCTTTATTTTTTAAATAATCTAAATAGATTCAGTTTCTTTGGGCTGCCACTGTAAAGAGCGCTTTCCAAGCCTCCGATCATTCCTGCAGCTTTCTTCTGAACCTGGTCCAATTTTCCATCATCCTTTTAAAAATTAATATCATAACGGCATGAAACATTCCTATAGCAACACTGACATGCAATTACTACTTATTAGTGATAGCCAAATCTAGGTACCCCTCTAATATCAAAACCACAATTTAAACTAAGAAAAATGTATATGCAGCTGACTTAGAAAGAGTTGCTCTTAATTATTACTTAAGAAATCTTTTTACTGGCAATTTAGCATGCCATCACAGTACAGTAAAGCCAGGAATAAATATGTAAAGGTTTTAATTTAAAAAGAACAGCATGAAGCTTGAAGGCTGATTTAACAGATACTGCCAAGCTCAATCACCTGATGTTAAGTTGGAAAACATTTCCTTGGTGCCATTAGAACACACTGTTGGCTACAAAACTATGGCGTAACTAATGCTGTTAGATTTTACATATATTGAAAAAGTAAGACTCCTGGTCTCTAGCCTATACCATCAGACAAATCAAGATGGAGAATCAGGCCAAAAGAACAAGCAATGAGCAAGAAAACTTGGAAGGTCTATTTCATCGTGATGCCCCGTGTACTCCAGCTTAATAATTAAGACAAGCGCCTTGCAGTTAAGCTGTACAGCCTCTGAATAAGACACCTTTAAATAAGAGGGAGCTTTTCCATTTTCTTTTTCAAATGGCAAATATATTCTATATCCCATGACAAATCCAAAGAACTAAAATAAATGCTACATGTGACAGCTGTAAGGCTATATGAACATGTTTCTTTTCGCAGAGATAAGGGCTTTTTTTGGGACAGATTTTGTGATCTTTGCCTTTTCCCAAGTCCTCCAATTTATTTGGCTAAGATTATAGAGTCAAAATCCCTGGATTATCTTGCTCCATCTTCTTGCAAATGCATCTTGTAAAAGGCTGCCTACTGCGGTGTATAACCCTCTGCCTAAACAGGTAGGAAAGTGGCAGTTTCCACTGACCCTTTTGCCCTTCCTATGGGGTCTCCATAGACACCAATTTGTTACTCTGAGGGAACTGGTGGAAATACTGAGAGAACCGGTGGGAGACATTTGTATCCAGATGTTTCTAACCATAAAATAACCTCAAAGATTTGCAAGAGATCCCAATAGTGAGAAACTCCCCCTTCCCACCACAGCTGGTGAAAGAAATACAGCAGGCACCTCCTGCCACCTGAATGTGCATACCTGATATAAGGTGGTTTCATGGCATCAGTATGTATCTAGGTATATTTGTGGGGAATTTCCGATAGGTTGATATGCAATTTTTTTTGCCATGTTAATGCTGTTACTAGCTTTATTCTTATATACGTAATGAACCTAAGTGTATGACTGGGAGATGCAGGTTTTGGTTTATTGAGCTATGTCAGAGTTTAGAACTGCGTTTATGATGGGTTCATTCATGCTGTTAAAGAAAAGCTATCCAGAGTATCAGCAGAACAAGTATTAACTAGATAGTTACTGAAATCTCTAATGCAAAAGAGAGGAGAAAGATCAACATGCTTTAAAGAAAAAAAATGAAACAAGAATTCATCTATTTAGTGTGCCAGCACTATTATTACCAGCCAAAAGTCATCGAGTAACACAAATATTAAAGTAAACTATTCCTAAAATTGAAAACAAAATCTGCAATCCAGTCAATAGATGTAAACTTACCAGGTATTTTTTCAAAGAGGTGTTTGGAATAGCTTTTTACAGAGGAGAGATTTAAGTGTATAAGGCAAAATTACCTAAGTCAGTCTGTTTGCTGTTTAACAGGGAATTCTGAAGGTCAGATATTTTGATGACCAAAATATTGATAATATACATTTATATAGTACCAATGATCTGAAAGAACCAGATGTCAAGGCGATTTAAAGACTGTGTATAAGTCTGAACATATCTGTGAAGAGGCCTCAGAGGTGAATGGATGATGGACACAGATAAATATAGACAGCTGGTACCAATTTTAGCTGGTACTAATTCTAGCTAGATCTAGAGCAAGATTCCACTGCAGGTATTCCATGTAAAATTTACCTGCTTGCAGCAGAAGGCAAGAGGATTAAGGCATTATATTAAAATCTTATGCTCTTCTTGAACTAGGGTCTCCATCTCATCAGTAAAAGTTAGAGAATATTGCAGTGTCTGTGGGCGGAGAGACAGGCATGGCAAGGCAAGGAATTGTTAAACACTGCAATTCCTTGTAATGCACATAAATGTTCTGCAAGATTCCTTTGAATGTCTTAGAAAACATTAAAATATAAAGGCTTGATGTTCATGCTCCTAACTGTTCAGCTGTTTGCCACTGCGCAGACACACAGCAGTGGGACAGAGGACTCACTAACTCCTCTCACTACCTGCCAAGAAAAAATTAGATTAAGCTATAACTTTTGGTTGATTCAAGGTCTGTTGTGGGACAGCACACTTCTGAGGTACTTTAGAGATCCTCTAATGGATGCTTCAGAGCATGACATCAACATATATAACAGCATCAAAACCAGCTGCCCACTGAACAATGCTTTAATTTTTTTAATCTTTTTTTTTAACTGTAAGAACTAAATGGGAGAGGATGTATCCAGAACTTTCATGATTTGGTATACGACCAGTCTTAAAAGACAGAAACCATGTTGCAGAGTATTTGTAATTCAAATACTTATCTGGAGTTATTTATATTCTTGTCACTTCCCTCACCCCCAGCTAACATGGAGTCAGATTCTATTCTCAGTTAGCCCAATGAAAGTCCACTGAAATCAAGGGAATTACTTGGATTCACTCCAGTATAATGGAGAACAATGGCACTGAACATCACCACTGTGCTTTTGCACCTAAGCTGCTCCTTTAAAATACACGTATTTGAGTAATTCCTGCTCGTTATTTTCAATGGAAACACATCTGCTTCTTCTTCACCTGGAAATTTTAAGTGAGTAGAAATGTCCAGTCTCTTTACAGATGCACTGTCTTCCAATGTGCTTGGTAAATAGTCTAAATTGACCTCCCTTCCCCCTTCCCAGTACCTGGTTCCAATCACACTCAAATCATATTACTTATTATTCCTGCTATGAAAATCATCAAATACAGTAGGTAAAGATTTATTGTATCTCTTTAAGAAATAAATAATTCATTGAATACATTAGATGGAGTATTGTAGACTTTCCGAAAATCAACAAGATAGCTATTTCTCGCAGCTGATATGGTTTAGAATGCTTTTAATCTTGGAGTAGATAATAAGTTATGTTTCTGAAAAAAAAAGTAAAAGGGAGAAAGGAGAGTTGTGTAAATAAACAATACTGCTTTCTCCTCAGAAATGTGTCTATGTCCTAAAAGTGCAAGAAAAATTAAGAGCTTGCTTAAAACAATGCAATTTAATATCTTAAATCCTCTCCTGAGAAGGGATAATATAGTTTTCTCTGAAATAATCTTTAAGTTAGCATAACAAGAAAATATAACGTGGAACAGGATTACATCTAGTTGAGAACCCAATATACTTGTTATGAAAGCTGCGATAAAGCGAGAATAAAGCAAGGGGAGAAGCAGATATTTTTAATTGTCTTTTCACGACCAGTGAAATAAAATGTAAAATACCACTCTTGTTCTTTCCAGCACTCAAAGTGTAAAGTAACAGGTTTGAAATGAGTGGATTGTGGTTTGGGCATAAATAATACAAGACCACAATATCCACTGACTGCTCCAGGTCACTATGAAAATCCAAGCCTTTGGTCTTTGATGTAAACATAGATGACATATTAAAAATAGACCTACATCCTTGAGTGAGACAGAAGGAGCCAGCAGTCTTAGTTCTTAGTTGTATTGCAGAGGTCTTCAGCTGAGATCAAGTAATCTTATCTAGAAATCTGGTCATAATTCAGAACATGTTTAGTAAGGATTATTCATTTGGATCAGGTAGAATTTCTGAAAGATTGGGTTTACATCCAAAGATACGTATAGTCAGTTTAATCTAACATCTCTGTCTTAGAATTTGATTGTCGTGGATGTTGCTACTTCATTACAAATGAGAAAGGTATTCAGTCATGCTGAATGGGGATATTTATATGTAAATATAAGAATTTTTGCCTTGGCAATAACTTCATTTCTGGGATGGAAGTTTATGCGATTCTCCCAATGCTACATTAACCATCAAAAAAACCTGACACAAAGTAAAGCCAAAAGACAAGTCTGTTACTCTGTCCCTGAACACATTTAATACCTCACTTCTACCCAGCAGCCACTACAAAACTACACAATCAGACAAGGAAGATGGTTCGAGCCAAATTTGCTCCTCATGACGGTCCCCGGATAATCAATACATTTGTTCCCAGAGTGACCCAGGCCACATGGATGCTTTATGTAAGTGGTCACTGGGTTCACTGACACAGGAAACTTTTCATGTCCTCAGGAGGAAAAAATGAATGAAAAGGAAAAAATATAGAGATGATCACACAAAATATTTACTTGAAAGTATGTTCACGCTGCAAATTTAAGCCCCCTCAGCTTCCAAAAAATCAGAATTAAGCTTGCTTTTGCAACTTTAATTTGAGCTCGTTGCACATATGCATGATAATAAGTCTTTAACTGCAGAGACACATACATCATTCAGTTCATAGGATGGACGATGCTCCCGGAGTGAGCAGCTGTTCAATATTCTTTTTATTCTTATCGCTCAATATGTGGCTCCATGCCTTCCTTACTGCACATCATTCAAACCCTGTGCAGAATACTGAATTATTAATATCTTTATGGGTGTTTCTGTAGTATTCTCTACTAGGGTTTCTGAGTGCTTCCCAAATACTAATTAATTTACCTTTAAACCTGAGAAGTGGGATTGTACTATTAGACTCACTTTATAGATGGGGAACTGAAGTGCTGAGCCATTATGGCCAAGATTGATGAAAACATGTACTAATTTGGTGTCCTCAATATGATGTGCTTAGAGCTAGATTTTCCAAGATGCTTAGCATTTTTATGGTGTTTTGTATGTTTAAAGCATAAGTCCCATTGATTTCAGCAGCATCTGTGAGTACTCAGCACTTCTGTGAATCAGTCCTGAGTGTATGAGGTTGTGCACTCAGGAAATAAGGAACACACAACAAGTGCATTCCACCTATAAAACTTTCACTTGAATCACATGAGGAATCCAAGTCTACAAAAGGGACAAAATCAGGATATATGAGAGTTCACTTCCAGAGATACAGTTCCAGGAGAATCCTTTTATCCATCATAACGTAGAGCTGTTTTCACAAGAGAGCTTGCTGTCTCCCTGTTCTGGTTTCATTTACGGCAGCTTCTCAATTTTTCGTGATACTTGAGCAGAGGACAGCCTTTTATGTTAAGGTACCCCAAGAAGCCCCTGACAAAGTGTGAAAACTGTAGAAAAAAAGAAAAACAAAAAGACCGTTCATTTCACGACTGATACGTAGCATGAAAAAGAACACTTAGCTCTGGCAAGGAAAGCTTAATGCTGTCCATTTCTAATCTCTCAGTTGAATGTATTGAAGAAAATAATTGTAAAATAATTCTTAAAATTAGCTGAAAGATGCTTGCTCCTAAAATTAATTTTGGAATTGATGAGATTTGAAATTTTGAAATATTTTTTCTTTAATCTTCTTTAAAGTTTTAGGATTGGCAGACCACTGGTGTGGAAAACTTACCAGTTTTAATGGAAAAAATCACAACATTATAAGACGGATAAATACAGAGCCTTAAAATGGAAACTATTGAGGTTGCTCAACTTCAGAATTTTGGAGGAGGCAGGGGTTGGGCAATGACAGTATATTTATTCTTTGTCAGATTCTGACTGTCTTCATTGCTTTCTTTTCTTACACTATTACTCATATCCCTCTGATTAAAAAAAAAAATTATTTGCCCTGATAACTATTGAGCTCTCTTTTTGGTTACTGTTTGGAGGGGGTTTTGGGGGTGGTAATAGGTTGGGGTTTTTTGATGATAGATTCTCTTTATACATGGCCATATTCTATATTTGGCTACTTTGTGATTTTCACACTATTTTGTAAATTGATTTCCTTTCAGGGAACATATGACTTTTTCCCTGGGATGCATTTAATACCTACATGGAGAGGCTGTCTGTGAATAGGGAAAGAAGGATTTGGCAGCTATAGCCACTGTACTCTGTTTCTCAGCAGCCTGTTGAAACTCTAATGACTGATCTAATAAGCCAGAAGTATTAAAAGGTCAGAGTGAACAACATTGCTCAGTTTGACCTTCCATTATTTATGGTTTGTCACATCAGCTATCAAAGCTCCAAGACAGGAGCTGATAAGGAGCTGAATCAGCAGCACAGGCATGACACTGCAGCATTCTCACTTTGTGTGAATAGTGGCTCTGCATTGTGGTGACCTGTGCAACCACCCATGACACATCCCTAAAGGTGGTCCCTGCCTGTTCACTATTTCATGTAGAAACTGTCTTTGTAAAGTTCAGGATTAACAATACAGTTGGCACTCAACTTTTGCTTTTCTTTTCCTTAGAAAGTCTAGACCCTCAAATAATCTTTGGATTCAAAGGCTCCTCTTTTTATAACAGACCTATTTTCACACTGTTCAGACCATAATTTAATTATTAGATAAATTGTGAGATTAAAAAAAAAAAAATAAAGTCTTAAACTTGGAGGTAATTGCATCTTCTTCATCTGAGAGAGAGGGACCTCACCCCAGCAGCAAAATTGCTTGATAAAGCAAAGACAGGGCTGGAGAGAGTTAATCAGTTCCTAAAATCAACTCCTGTCTGCATTCTAGCACAGAAGAAAATGGACTGGATTAGAGTTGGAGCAAGCCGGTGGGTGAGTGTTACAGTCCTCAGTATGTTAGACCCTCAGTGGGATCACGGAGACAGCAAGAGGACAGCTCATGGCATAGCTCCTATAGCCTGTGGGATAGTATGGATGCTCAAAAAGCCAGTGCACACACTCTGCAATCCAAGCCAGAAATGGATGCACGCAACCATCCAAGTATCTGGTGTTCGAATGTTGTTGGCTTGTATGCAGACCAGGGTAACCATATTAACAGGTGTTTTCTTTGTTACATTATTTTTATTCTGTCACAATGAAAATGTGAATGTTATTTTATTGCTTTCTGATGTAATCAACGGCAATGTTGCTCTTCACTTCTAGAACGATTTTCTGGAAGCTGGCGAAGTGACAGTATTGGCCAGGTCATTAAAGGCTGCAAATTTGTCTTTCCCTATTTCACATAACTCAACAAATCATGATAACATACCTTTGAAGGTTGCTAATCCAAAGCACAAACTACATGTCATAAATAATAAGGAGTTTAAGTGTGATTCCTTTTCAAAAGGCAAAGGCAAAGGCTCTGAGTTGCTTCAGTGTCTACATACTCATTAAAATCTCCCTAAGCTTATTAACTTTCAGGATCTGCTTCCTCAAAAAGATTTGGAGGAGGGACTCAGTCAAAACATCCCCAAGGCTAGTTACAATGTTTATAACTCTTGCAATTTTATTGTGTCACAATATTTGGTGTTTTTTCCAAGCTATAGACCCCAGAAGAAAATGCTGCTGCAAAATTCACAGCTCTCATTAAAAATGCACGCAACAAAGCCAAAGTCTATTCTGCACTGTTTCACAAAAAAAAAGGCATAAAATGAGTGTACACCCCAAACTCATAAACCAGAAGGAAAATGCAAAATATTTAATCTGTATCATCCCATGAGAAGGCCATGCAGAATTGGCAATGGTTTGTTTGCCTTCTACTACAAAGCACGGGAAAACTCCTATACACAGTGATCTGGAGAAAACTTACTGGGACATTTCTATTGGAAAATGAAATTTCCAGACCAGGGTTGGCTTAGTTTACTTTCTAAATAAGACAGCTGACAGGACTGTCTTTTCTGAGCAATGAGAAAAGGCCAACAACTAATTCGGTTACATGCTGTTTCCCCCAGCAGACACATGGAGGAAGATATTCACCTTTGGGCAGTCTAGCAAATCCCTTTCCTTCCTTTAAGCTCTTGTCCTTTTGACTGCTGTAAGATTCCAACGCTGTGGAAACAGAGACCTGAGGAGGCACCAAATCAATTGGTGTCTCCAAAAATCTGGGGGCCTAGATGAAGATGAGTATGTCGCTCCACATAGGGCAGAGACAAGTTTGGTACGTATACAGAAAGAAACAGAGGAAATGGAAGGTATAGTTTTAGTTCCTGAACCAGAGAGACTGGAGGGAAGGTAGGATCTCATTGTTCATGATTCTCTTCTGTAGTGCAGGAAGTCCTATTTCTGTGGGATTCTATTCTGGATTGGTCCAGCTATGGACCCAAGATGGTTCTTCTGTCTGTAAATAGTAATTTAAAAACATTTTTGGGTCTTTTTATACAAATTTGGGTACGATTTTTGCAATCGGTGATGACACATTAAAATCTCCCTCAAGTATAATCTAATACGGTCTAGTAAGGTCTCATTCTAGGACTTGCAAACGTAAATCTAGGTAAATGCCTTGAGATTAGACTGGCATTTCTGTGGAAAACGTAATTAATTTATTTTTATTTAGAAAACGTTAAATGAATCAATACCAGCCTCACTAAGGAATTGCCTCCTTTCTGCATTCTTTTAAAATGAGCAGATAAACAGTGGTTAGAGCTCTAAGAATCTAAGCAGTAGGTGACAGTCTGACTGAGCTGCTGAGCCATTCTTTCAGTGGCAGCATGGGTGTAAGCCAAATCAAAATCACCGTGTAACCACAGCCTAAGTGTTACCAGGCACACGACAGGCAACCTGACAGCCTAACTTCAGAGGGTGGATTCCCCTGGGCAGCAGAGCTGAGTTTCACAACGCTTAAATCCCTCTGTGCATTTTGCACTTCATACTTTCCCCAAATTTTAGGGCTGTGAAGCCAAAATCACAGGTCATAGAGGTGCATGCTTCACATAGCTGCTGCTGGATGGGACTCTGAGGTTTATCACAGCAGCTCTTAATTGTGATAATAGGAAAAGCAATGCACATTCTACTATTGACTACTAGTTTGTCTACGATTGGAAGAGGACATTACAATTAATTTTAAAATTACTTTAATTTCTATTCTGGGTTTGGGGTTTGGGTTTTTTTCCATTTGTTTGTTTGACTGATATTTTTGTTCATTTGGGTTTTTTTTGCTTTTGCTGGATATTAAAACAAAGATAATGATGTTAAGCAGTTCTTTTACATAATCATTCTTCCCAGCACTTTCCATCTGCTTCTCTTCCTCCTCCATCCCTTCCCTCTCTCCTCTGCTCCATACACAGTTATGTCAAAAGATGCCACTTTTGAGCTTGTGAGGAATAAGCTAAATTATATCCCTCATTTTCATCTTCCTCCAGCACTCAGCATTGTAGTGTAATTCCTAACCTGTAAGAATAAATATTTTCTTCTTTTTGCTCATGTGTATATCTACAATTTACATGCCCATGGGCCACATGCCTAGGTATAAATTATTGCTAAACGCTTTAATTAAAATTAAAATATGTTTTATTAACAAATGCAGACTAAACTAATTAGATATTAAAAAAAAACCAACAAAAAGCCCCAAAAAATTCATAGTGGGATCAAAATTCCGAAGACCTTTTATACTGCAAATTCTACTGTTCAAGCAGTGGAAAAACAATTAAATTACATGCAAGGGCTTGTAGAGACTTGCTTAATGCATGATGAACACGCTGACCAAATACACAGTCCTCCTACCTCTCTCTCCCAGAAGTATCTGAAAGGAAGAGGACAGCTGTAGTCTTCCTGATTTTGGGCCATCACAGAGAATGGGATGACAGATGTTGAGCTATTCTTTCAGTGCGGGCAGGAACTCCTCTCTGTCAAACAAAGAAGATTGACAGTCTCAGAGCCCAGTTTATTTGTATAAAAAAGCCAGCTGCTTCTTTAACAGTTGAAGGCAGTATTCCTAGCATAGCGAAAGTAGATGAATAAATTAATAACTACCAACATGATGTCTGTTGAATGATTCTGTGGAAACAGTAATTCCACAAAAATGTAGCATAGACTTAATGTCACTTTTCCCCATGGAATGAAATGTGTCTTTACTACTGAACATACCAGATTCCTAAATTTGTACTTGAAGCCATCCTGAAATTTGTGCAAGATCTAATTAATGCTTACCGCTATCATATATAAAACACTGACTGCATCCCAATAAAAAATTACTTTAAACTTTCTGCCTATGAGAGATTTTTTCGGTGTAAACATATTTCTAATTACCAACGAATGGACTTCAACCATTTCAGAAAATCTGTTTAGTATTTGACATCTCTTTTATCTACTTTTAATATAGCATGACACAAACTGGTATTTAAAGGGTCGTTCTCTACAGTACTATTCAATTTTTAATTAGCCAAGAACATCTAAGGAAAAAAGTAGCTTATGCCATAGAAGCCAATTTTGAATTGCAGCGTCCGAAAGATAGAGTCTGCATACAAACAAACTATGGTCCCATTACAAACCTTTCCTAGTCACTAAAACAGCAAATTCCTTCAAATTAGCTGTCATCACACTGAATCCTCCACGGCCAGACCCGAGCACGAGGAGGCGTGTGCTTTACTGCTATCCACCTGTATCAGCTGTGCTTGCGTTCCTGTGGAAAAGGCAGGTTTGGGTTTGTCGGTGCTGAGAGCGCTGCTGCGCCGCTCGGGCTGGCGGCGGCCCCGCGGCTCCGAGCGCGGCCGCCTGTGCGGGCGCCGCTCC
>VZTD01002144.1:0-29287 GCA_013397725.1 Rhagologus leucostigma
GGGAGGGGGGGGGTAGGAAAAATTGTGTCAATATGTATATATTGTATATTTTTCCCCCGGGGGGGTCTGCGTAGACAGGATGAGCCCCGCCTGCGAACAGGCGCCGGGCTCCCACCCACACCGGCGTCCTGCGGGTCCCAAATCGCCGGCTGACGTTGGACAGATATATGCCCAGGAAAGATATGGAGAGCACACTGTTCCCATTCTACATTCTCTTTACTGCTATAGCCTGGCGCTTCTTCCCTTCACCGAGCCACAGCTGCCTGGCAGCCCCACACAGGTGCGTGCACTGACGCGTGTGTTTATCCTGAAGTTGGGTTCTCTGGTAAATAAAGTTGCACAGCAGCCAGGCTGATCTACTTCATCTTCTTCACCACCACTTGCAAGCAGCTGAAGTGTATGGGGAAGACTTGAAAGCATCTTTTCAATTTCTTAATATTCCAGAGGTTTCAGCACTTTTACACGGACACAAAGGAGATGTTTATTGCATATGCCAGGGCATTCATGTTTTTAATTTCCTGGGGGCAACATATCTTTGCAATCACTAGCAGCTTCTTCTGTTCTTTATGAGACCTTTTCTTTTATTAGCTATCTGGTAGGTCTCATTCTGCATCTCTGCCTCCCTTTGTGAGAGTTATTATATTATGTGCAACATCTGCTATAATCTAAAATATTAGGGACCAAGCTCTCCTTAGGATAGCATGAGCTAATTCCAGTTTCAGAAGGCTGGTGTCTCACACCACTCAGGTGGAATAGAGCAGCTATAATAGCAAGAGAATACATCCATCTAGATGCATCCATATGGACCTCGGCTTTTCAGATCAGCTTTTCTGTCTCTACCTGCATGAAAAGCAGTTGTTGTAGGACAGCCTAGCACCCTGCCAAGAGGCAGCAGCTTCACCCTCTGTGGTCTGCTCTGACCACATCTGAGAAGCATGTGCCATTTCAGGAGCTGCCAGCCAAGTGTGGCCTGGCATGAGACAAGCTGGGCAGTGGGAGCCTGGAAACCTCTTCAGTGCCTGGTGGAAATTGAAGTGGCTCAACACAAAGGTACTTGGGAATCTTCTTGAAACAACCTCCTAAAGCTCTAAGCACATCAAGGGAGAAAATCAGTTTCTGTAGAAAGGGGCAAAAGCAGAAATCTGTGACTTTAGGGCTGTCTGGGGGGTGAGAATCCTGACTGAGGTACTTGAGTTAAAGGCCAACAGTTAAATTAGCTTCTCCCCCTGCCCCCCAAGTTCTTGAAGAGCGATGTGGGAGCTGGGCTGCAGAGGATCTTTTGAAGTTACTATCGTAGCATGCTTTTCCAGTGAGTTAAGCTGGGATAATCATAAACCCATGAGAACAGACAGCCCTCTTCATTTAACCATAAGAGTTTGAACCACTGCAGAGGGCAGACAGCAGAATGCAATGCCCTAGGACTGCATGAGAGGTTCCCATCTTAGCAAAGAGCAGCACTCTATAGGCTGATTCCCTCCCACGTTTCTAACCAGAGTTACCCATCAGTTTAAGGACAATGATTGGAGTGATGGCACCTGAAGGCTTATTCCAGCCAGCTGGAGCAATCACTTCTAAGAGCGATGTCCTGAGGACTATTGGCAGCAGGAGCACAGCTATAACTCAGACCTGCTATACCTCACTAGCAGCACAGAAAAATTCACAGACATAAAAATATATTTTTCCCCACATTTACCTTCAGACTAGAAACATAAGAAGGGATTGACTTCCCACCCAGCTACAACTTCTTAAAGAGCTCCTTTCCTTGTGCTAAATACGGCACATCTGCACAGCTTGTTCCTTGGAGGAAAACACAATTCCACCACCACCCCTTCCCTGCAATTTCTTTGTACTTTTGGGACTCACAACAAATCACAACTCCACAGCTGGTTTGGATCAGGACATATCATGCTAATTTATAGAAAGTTTGTGATATGCCCCAAATATTCTGATAGCAAAACTCAGAAGCTTTTTCAAGAAGGACTAATCTGAAGCCAGGATGCGTCCTGGGGAAAGGAAATGATGCTTCTTCAATAGTTAAAACCCAGCACACGGAGACAAGCGCTGTTGAGTTATATGACTAACTCAACCACCCACACAGGCAAATCACCTGCCTTTTCTGTGCCTTGATTTCCTCAGCTGTGTTTTATAATGACATGATGATATCCAGATTCTGGGCATTAGAAAAGGATTTCCAGAAAAGTGATGGTTATTGATCTAATATGGCTCTCAGGAAAAGTAATGAGAATCTGAAATAAACATGATACAGGAAGGGGCTTTTAAAAGTAAGGTTAAATTGGCACTTTTTGTACCTAAAAGCTCATCTGGTTTTGCCATTTACACTGGTTGTTCTCACAAAAGACTCTTTCCCTGAAGTGTCTTTAGACTGTCATGGCTACAACAATACTACGTTTTAAAGGACACTGCTACAACAGAAATAATTAAATGTGAAAATAGCAAGCATATTACTAGCTGAAAAAGCAGCTCAGGGCTCTTAAAAATTGAATTTGACATATCCATTATTGTAGAAAGAGCCAAAGCTAGTGTGGTGAGATTTTCTCAAGCACTAACTTCAGTACTCGCATGGGAAACTGTGTTAGAGAAAATGAAACATACCTAGAAGTACCAGTAGGGAATTCATAAGCAGAATCAATGTAAGACAGATACTATGGTACTTCTTTGGAGGGAAGTCATGCAGGGACATTTCAAGCAGCAGGAAGTCCACAGAAAACTTCAGAAGTGAATAGCCATGTCCCTGAGCAATGTCTAATCTGTCTGTATAACTGGAATGTCATGCTGCAGGATTTTAGGCACCACTGTGACATGGATACTGCCACAACTTTAGAAGGCATTGCTGTCCTCCCTCATCCTGCAGAAATGGTTGTCAAACCAAAGTTGTGAGGCAGAGATTCCTCTTCGGTCACAGGACAGGATGACCTGGTTTGATCAACTGAGGACTTTACTGTGCCCTGCGCATTGGCTGTTTCAGCAGCCGGTGGTCCTCGCCCCACTGAGGAACACACGGTACAGCAAGACTGAAGTCCCAGCTGCTCCTAAGCTGGGCAAAAGGAAAGGTCTCTGCCCTGCAGTGTGTGCAGCCTAAATGGGCAGCATGGCTCAGTACAAAAACCAAGTGTTCCTTGCACATGTACTGGCGTATCTCTCTAGGGCTGGAGGAATGGTGGGAGGTCTTGAATTACAGGTTTGCTCTTAATGGGTTGTAGAGAGCATGGTCTCTATGGTCCTGGGTGGCTTCAAACTCTGCCTCTCCCTCCCAGCAGTTTTCAGTGGCACGTGAGAGGGGACAGTTGGCCCCAGGGTGCTTTAAATACCACTATAGCCGTAAGAAAAAAAATACGAAAGCACCAAGTTTTCCAGTCCCAGGAGCTGGCTACTGAGCAATGGTTCAGGCCTGTCACAAGCCTGCAAACCAGGATTTGCAAATGGGATGGATCTCACCTCTCCTGCATGCTGCATGCACAGGGTGGATGATAGACAGTGATACCACATGTGTGGCGAGAGGAGGCTCCCATGTAAAAGTCCCATTTTCCTGCAGGGGTTAAGGGAGAATGTCCAGGCTTTTTAGCTTCCATTTTGTCTTCAAACTCTTTGCCTCCAGACAGCTCCAGCAAACTCTCCTGTCATGTGTTCCCTCACTTTGAAGGTCACTCATTTCACCATCTCACAATGAGAGTAAGCTGACTCCCTGCAACAAGGAAAGTCAGTGAAATGAGTCAATCTTCACTTTCAGCCCCAAACCAAGTGACTTAAGAGCTCCTCTCTTGCCATTTCTGAATCGGTGAGGATCTGGCACTTGGGACACCCTTAGGAGTGGTGTTCTGCCTGCCCACCATTCCCAGCAGCTTGAGTGAAGGTGTACCACTAGTGAAGCAGCACCCTCAAAGCTGCATTTTTTCAACGGTGATCTGGAGGCCTCATGAACCCTCTGGGGAAACAGAGAGGACTATGGACTCCTTCCCCCCCCCATATTGACCTAGTGCTACTGCCAGGCAGCATTCAATAGTTAAGATCAAGCTAGAAATTACTTTGACCTATGTAATCCTACACAAAGGAAATCTATTTAGGTGTCTAGAATAATCTTTTCGTTTTTCACTCCCACTCCTAGACTTAATTAAGTAAAAGATAAATTTTCTTTCTCTACCAAGGCTGGGCTTCTTTGCCGAGTGTTGTGCAGTGCACCCTGTATCCTTACAGCTGTACATGGAGAAGGCAGGGGACTACGGGAAATTTATTTCCATCTCACCATGATATGTAAATAGCACATGGCTGCATTAATGCAGAACCAGTCTCTACTTTCACCTCTCAGGCACACGGAATGGTAGTGGGGATACAGAGCATCAATCTCTGTCACAACACAGCGTCACAATGGGTTTGTCTCACTGGCTGCTACACTCACTTTTATACAGCTGTATATCCCATAACCCATATACAGCAGTGAGCAGCACTGAGATCATGGAATTTAATAATGATCCTGTCATGGTAGAAGGTTAAAGGCAATTTTAAAATGGATTATCTTCACTTTGCTACCACCAGAGGTTGATTAATAGCAATTTTGCTTACTAATCCAACTTGGTTCTGGTTTTGCCTTAAATTCAGGCAGTAAAAACTGTTTACTTGTTTTGTTGCCTGCTTCTTGTCAGGTACTTCATACTATGGACTTCTGCAGAAGTGCTCATGTCCAACTAGGTTCTGAAGGCTGGAAGCAATCTGTCATTCTGCCTCTTCTGGGTGATATTCATCTCTCTGAATGGCTGAATACCTTTTAGACAGACAGGGAGAATGTCTTTGGATTTCACTGACACAAGTATACACTCCCTTTATGGGCTCCATGACGATATGCTCACCTTTGTGCTCTGTTCGTGCTGGAAGGGAGCTGAAGTGCTCCTTGTTTCTGTCCTAAAAGCATACTTGGAGTCAGCTCAGGAGCTGGTTCTTCACCTCCTTCTTTGGAAATCACAGCACTAGCACAAAGGTACCCATCTCTCACCTCCTTCCAAAGTCATCTTCCTTCTACAAGAGCCCTACAAAGTACGTGTGCACCAAACTCTGAGTGCTGAAGCAGTGAGGCTGCCTGTGGCCAGCCAACCCATGGGTTTCTCTACTTGGTTCTCCTCCTCCTGCAACATCACTGTCAGCAGATCTCTTCTCCTGGGCACAAGGCCTGTCTTTGCTGACCTGACTGCTGGGCTGATGCTAGCGCTGAAGCTTTGGTTTTGCTTCCCTTGAGGGTTCTTAACTTATAGATGCTGTTCAGAGCAAGCCACAAACCCCAGTCACTTTTTCTACTAACAACACAACATTGGCTGTCCACCTTGTTCCCAAACCTAATCTTGTCACTTACTGCCAATGCCTCACCACAGAGATTCTCCCCATTTACCTACCAGTGACCCAGCAACTCACAATATGGTGCTGGGAGGACTGCAGTGTAGCAAGACAGAGAAGCTTTGTATCTTCCTCACTTCATGCCCCAAACCATCAATGTTAAAGCAAGGCTCAGATGTCTGTGCCCCTTCCCCTACTAACAGCACAGTTTAGGGCTCTGCAGTGCCCCCAGCTCCACTGCAGCTGCTGCCTATTGATTTCCAGGCTACTGAAATGCGTCAGAAATTCAATATCCAAGGTGGTCATGCATGCTGCATGTTATTCTGTGTGCTACCCTCCATATCCAAGCAGACAGCAGAGTCTGAAGCATCAGCAGCTGATACAACTGCTTAATACTGTTAATATTTGTTTACAACCATGCAACATAAGAGACAATACTTTTGGTCCCATCCTGCGTGAAAATCTCCTCAATTCAGCCAGTAGACAGCTTTGTCTGGGTCACAGTGAAGCTGCTGTGTGATCTAGACTGTTACTTCGGAAGACAGGAGAATTTAACAAGACTGAACTTGGTCACAGCAATGAAGAGCCACTTTTCTAACTTTTGATTGAAGATGAGGTTGCTGGAAACATGTTCTTTCCCTTTCAAAACTGCTTTCAGGAGTCCCTCCTTCCCTTTACCATATTAGTTTTTCCCCTGCACACACCACCATGTTTCGCCTTAGACACATACACAGCATCACTAATAAAATGTCACCATTTGCACCATGTCCAAGTGTTTACCTTCATAAAGCCACATAACCCTCTCAAGCAAGAACTGTGCGTACCACCATTTACCCACAGCAGAAATCTCCAAACCATCCCACTGCTACATGGAGGTTTTCATTCCACGCATCCACTTAGCAGCAAGATTTGCCTCTGGCTATGTAAGGTTTCATCTCTGCTCCTCACTGCAGAGGTGCCTCAGGGAAATTTTACAAATCACTTAAGTGAAAGAGCTATCAGGAATAGGATAGTTGGCTCTGCACCACCCGGAATGCCATGTACCAGACAGCCTGGGAAGGTTTCCCATTAGGACATGCTCTACATTTTGCTTTGTTTTCCTGATTGACAAACTGTTCCTTATGCTAAAGGATCTTTAAGCTGTTCCTGCACTCCCAAATTGCATTTTTCTTGGTTACCAGCTGTGCAAGTAAAAAAAGTTGCTCACCAGGGATACGTCATTTCTCCCAGGAATACCTCAGTGTCTTTTAACAACCATGAAAGAAATACACAATGGAAGTACTTCTGTGCCTTCTGTTAACATGACTGCAGTATCTGCCATGCCCAGAAGTCCATTCAGAACTACAGCGGAAGGGAAGTCAAAGCCAATCCCAGGTGCTCTGGACAGTCAGACTCAGGGTAGCAGCTGGCAGGTTTGACTCCCAATTGTTTGGTCCTGCTGATCTGACTGTATCCGGAATCCCATGAACCAGAGGCTGTGGAAAACGAATTTGTGAGGTGAGTTTCTGTTGTGCATCATTGGCAGATGGCTCAGGACTGTTTGACAGGCTTGGACCCAGCCTTCATTCATGCCACAGTCTCAGGCTCCCTCCTGGGCTTCCCTCAACCAGAGCTGGCATTAAGCACTCATTTATTCCACCAAAACTCACAGCACTTAATAGTAAGCAGAGAAATGCTATCCATCCGTCTCTCAGTAAAGCATATCACTGTTTGAATCTCATGAAAACTAACTTCAATATTACCATTAGAAAAAATTAGGTGGTTTTCTTTTTTCTGATTGATGAACAGAAGCAGTTCAAGGAAAGAGCAGGGTGCAGAAAGCAACACTACATCTCTGCCAACATATGTTAAAAGTCATTACTATGACTGTCTTTCTTCCTCGTCCCTCTCATTGTGACCCAGCTCCAGCTGTCAGTAGCACATTAATGACTGCAGTCTATTTCAGATCAGAGAAGGAGGCAAGACAGTTGCAAATCATTCATATTGACTGTTGGTCTTAATGGAAACACTCTGTAATTTTGCATGTACATTCAAAACGGATAGAAAAATACAATAATTGCCATTTCAGTGTTCTGATCTCTCTCAAGTCAGCTAGCAAGGAAATGAGCACTGTGGGCAACAGTTAAGAAACGTGAAGCCCCCTTCACTTCCTTGCAGTGTGGGCTCCCTCCTCCAGTGTTTCATAAAATACTGGAATCACATTTTGTACAGCTCTTTGGTATTGCTGAGGAGTTGCTTGGTGCTCATCAAGGCCTTAATAAAGAAATCATTGGACTTTTGCCTGATGTAGTTATTCATTTTGAAGTATTATTCTAGTTCTCATTCCACTTGTCTATACTTGACTAATAGCAGCAGCGCCACACACACTTTCAAGCTCTCTCTGAGCACAGAGACTCAATATTTCTTTTCTCAATTATTGCTAAAATAACATCTACAATCACTCTAAGTTTTCTTTTGTGATACATATAGCAACACTTTGGTGCCTTCTGGGCTTCTATTTTAAGCAACCTTTGCATTGGAAGGCCTGTATGGGGAGTAGCCTTTGTATTACGGGCTGGAGTCCTGTTCAGCAACAGGACCAGGATCACTAAAGCAAAAGGAACATGGATTTCCTTAGAGTGTGTGTTTTGGTGTCCCTGAAAAGCTAACTGCCCTTTTGGAGAACGCCTTACCTGTTTAATTTTCAGTCTCAGCCCTCACAAAGCCATTGTCAGCTGGGAGATTGAAAGGATGGCTGCTATGTTCGTGCTACTTAACATATAAGCACTTGCCCAACTTTTATTGCAGAGAGCTGGCCAAAGTAGAACCCAAAACTCGAGTCCCACTAACTCACACAGAATTTAAACTGGCAGCTGGAAATCCAGGGCCAGCTCTTCTTGAAGTTCTGGGTTCTCCACTTGCCTTATTTCTCACCTAACTTTACATGTATGAGACCAGAGGAATGGGGAGAAGAAACCAATTTACCCCTCCAGTGCTGGCGAGATGACAGGGAAGTGCAAGGGAGACACTCATTTAGGCGAGGTCATCTCTGCCAAGTGCTCACGGTCTCGTAGAGACGGGAATTACACAGCTGCAACAACAGTCTCGCAGTGCCATCTACCGCCCTGAGGTCCCTCTACCGGCGCGAGTGACACCTCCGGGACATTGCTGCAGAGGGGAGCCGGAAGAGAGCTATTCACAACTATTCCTTTCTTCCTTAGACGCTACTCTCTCTTTTCCTGGGAAAATTACCTTAAACAGCCGTTCGAGCATCTCCTCAAACACGCACAGTGCTCGACTATTTTGTCCAGAAAGACAACTTATGCCTTTCACTTCATGTTTTTGGGATAACTGACAGGATGATGGATAGTGAAAGAACACCCTATTGCAGATAAATCGAACTAGAAAATAAAGAATTCAAACTACAGTAGACCAAGGCTTTGAGTTACAGTGGGACAAGAATTCCCTTATTTCTGAAACATCTAACAGCAGCTTTTCACTACCAGAGTATCAGAGAAAGATTATATATATAAGACAGTTTTGTTCTCTTAATAAATTAATCATAGCTGCCACTTAGCCATCTATGCAGGCAGATGGTAGATGACTGCTAGGTAATCAATGCCCATATGGTAGAGAAACCCCATCCCTGATTATGCTGATTTAAATCTCTTTGGTGCATCAAGGTAAAAATGATCACATGCCAGAGATGTGTCCTGCCCAAGTATGAAGATTTGATCCTTCCAATGCATCACGAAATCATACATAGAGCCATAATCTGTTCTATTATGCCAGCCCATTTTCTGCTTAGTGTTGGGAACTAGACCCTCCATAAACAGCAAGTGTGCAGAAGTGATGTCTTCATGACTGCATCTCAAAGTGCAATTCAAATGTCATTCATAACCACAGAACAAAGATTCATACATATATATACATATACACAGTTATTCTTAAAACAGACACATCCTTTGCATTTCTTGCATTTCTAGCCTGAGAAGACAAACGAAAAACCTCAGGCTAGAGATTTCTGTTGTTCTAAGGGAAAAATACATGCTGCTTTGTACTGAACTGAAATCCCACCCAGTTTAGATTTTAATAGCACCATTCAATATACGTTAAAAAAGCATCAACTGCAATTCAACATTACTGTGCAAAGACTAGTAAATATAAATTATTCCTCCTCCTCCAAAGTAGCCTAGTAATGTGCTACAGGACCCAGATTTCTGCCACCATGTCAGATAACCTGAATCTGCTGCCATGAGCCTGCTGGTTTAAAGTAATTCAGCTCAAACAGCAGGATATAAACAGAAGCATTTTACAAGAAGTGATATAAATATGACTTACATCATCACTGTGACACTAAATAAATATAAATAACAGGATTTAAACTCACAGGTAGAAAGTAGCCTCCTTGGAAAGTTACAACTACAACGAGCACGTGTCTCTCTACCTGACACAATCAATAGCCCATTGTTTTCTTTAAAAGAAAAACAGACCATAAAGTAGGTACATGAGCTTTACAGTTTCCAAATGTTATGCTCTGGTGGATGCTTTTAACAGACACAACTTTACCACCATAAAACCTCTATCTCTTAGGCCAGGTTCAGATTAAAGACAGAGCTGTAAGCAAAGCAGGTGTGCATTCACTGGCAGCATCCAGAGCAGCACTTTGGAAGGGGAACAGATTTCAAGCTAAAAAAGGGCTCTCTTATGGGAAGGCTACACTATGGGTCTGTTTCTTTTAAATAAAAAGTCACAAGTTTTGGGATGGATCCTGCAGCTTTAACAATGTCAGTGAGCAGAAAATGGAGCATTGAACCCAACCCTTTCCCATGGGCATCCCCTCGATTATGGTCTCCCCTTTGCTGTCATATTCCCCTCTTGCCTTACCTCTGTCCTGCATTCTCTGCAGACAAAAAACAAGGCACTTCCTCCAGCCCGGCATCCCAGACCTGGGGACAAAGAAATACAAGTCTGTAGTGTCTCAGAGGAGTTTGCAGATGTGCAGCTGGAATACAAAATCCAGCTTCTTTATAGGGCTACACCTTGAGAAAGAGGCAAGTCCATCCGTGCTTGCAAAGACAGGAAAACTCTGCTTCATGCAAAAGCCTGACTGTGAACCATCCAGGCTGCATTTTGCTGCAGGCATGGAGCAACTTCGCATGTCCACAGCGGAAGAAGCAGATGGTGAAAGAAAGGTGGACAGATGAATGGGTAAATCTCAAGGAGTTGAGCAATTCCTTAAAGGGCATATTTGTCTTTTATTCCAACCACACAGAAACCACAGAAAACACATGCAGTTCAATAGATTAGAGTTCCTGTTCAGGGGATGAAAATATCCACAGCCACCCACCAATGAAATCAATAAGCCAATTTCCTTTGGAAATCTCCTTTTTACATCTCCATTTTAGAAAATATATCTATTGGTATCCCTTCATACAGGAAAATATTGAAAAATCTATTCATCTTTTGATCTCGTTTTTTTTTTCTTATGTCAATCAGACTTAAGAACATGCACACATTCCCCAAAGGAGGAAAGGTCACTATGCCCATTTGCAGCAAAGCTTGCCAAAATGCATGCCAAAAAAAATAATGGCTATCAATAACAGTTTTCTAAACTAATTCTGGCTGCAGTAACTATGTCACTCCTACAGATTCTGCTGCAAGATGACATTAAGCCTATTTTTGATCGAAGGTGTGGGATACTCTTAGGAAATCCCTACTTTCAAGCTGTATTTGAGAGGAATTACAATTTCTATACAAGTAGCACATAACAGCATTCCCTTTCTCATAACACATACAAAGAGAGAAGAGAGGACAACACTGTTGACACAAGACATGATTTAAAGTGCATTATAAAACTGCACATAAAATACAGGTTCCCATAGAACAGGACAAGGCTCCTTTAGAGCTCAGTTCAATTTAGCATTAAGTTATCATCAGATTTTTTTTTTTTACTTTTTTTTTGGACTAATTTTTAGTTTGCAAGCAAAACTAAGATAGCACAAAATCAAAAGCAATCTGGCATTGCAGCTTGTGACCCAAGAGGCAAAAAAACAGAGCCACAGACATGCCAGTTAAACACTTCCTATGTACCTCTTCTGCTTTTGACTTTGTGCCTAGCATCATGCAAAAGAGCTCAAACATTTATCAAAGAATTACCTTTGGGATTTTTCCTCCTAGTCTGCACACCTGCCAGTTACCCACCCAAATGATTCTAAATTTTAGTCTTCCTGAAAAAAAAATCTATAGTGTCCATCTAGACTTTCTAGCAAAGGGCTTTTGATTTCTTTATTTGCTTGTTTGTTTTGCTGCAGCAATTGCACATTCCTGAAAATAGAATACAAAAATACAAAAGTCTAGACTACGCTTCAGGTGCCCTTAGGAAAATATAGAGAAGTAAGTAAAAAAAGACATGCTGAACCTTGATTTCAGGGAGAGATGGAATCTTTTCTAGGAAGGAAAGAAACACTTCTGGATCTCTGACGCTGCAAGAACTAGTTTGCAAACAGTTTTGCTTGTGCCACAGTCATTTTTTGCCTCACACACACTAAGACACACAAATTCCACAAACTAATGCTCCAGCTAACCAAGATTATGCAAACTGTGGAAGGCAAAAAAAATCTTGCTCTGTTTTAAAAAAGATTTTTGTTGACATAACACAAATTCTTTCATATGATAACTTCTGAGATGAAGAGCCTGAAAAAAATTTAAAAGAAAACCAGAAGGAATTTCTGCATCCCTCAGAGAAACATGGATGAGTTGTCTTAGGCTGAGTAGCTCTGAAAGTGTGTGAGGACACAGTGCCCTAGCACCAGGGCTTATCTCACAAAATGTCCAGCTGTTATTTGCTCACAGTTTTATTTCATCTTAAAGCCAAAATGTAGAAAATAAGATAGAATATCAAGGCCTTAGGGTAGGATGAAACCTTAGTGTCTGAGAATCAGTCTCAGAAGAACAGAACCTCCAAACATCAATATAATTTGATCTGGGGCTCCTGCAAGTTTTGGTAGGGGGGTGTAGGACAACTCCACACCAAAGCTTTGCAACTGATTCATTTCAAGTTCGTACAGTGTCTCTCACCAGTTTTACAAGACAGTGAAACACCCCTGTTTCATAAAAAAATCCCCTTAGAACAATCTACCGTGATCCCAAATCTTCCTCAAAAATAATAAACAAGCTTTTTGCCTTGATGCAGCTTTGTGGAAACAAACACAATTAGGCCTCATGCTAAAATGACCAGCATACTAATTGGAAGTGCTGAATCAATTATTACCCAGGAATTCAGGGCTATTGGCAGTCTGAGATCAGACCTGGTATTTTACACAGCTTTCACAAATTCCTGATAAGAAATAAGCACAACATAACCACACTGAGCTTCTACTGTACATAGAAACAATCCTCTCCTTCTCCACCTTGTTTCTTTACGTTAAGGTGATTTTACTTCATGATTTGAAGTGTTCTTATTCCTCCCTCACTGGCATTTTATGAATTCCCGTGGGCTGGATTAAAATAAATGCACAGAATAGCCCTTCACAGGTTATGGAAGGAACCACGTGTGAAAGCTTGTCAGTTTTTAGGCTGTAAATCCAAGACCACTGAACCGACACACGGCACTCCCAAAGCCATCTGTCCGGGTGTGCTCACAGTGCCGAATCCCAAGCCCAGGGGAGCCCGGCAGCAGAGCAATCCCACGGCTCCGGCAGGAGCAGTGCTCCCCCTGTCCTGGTCCATGTTTTTCCCTGCCTGCTGATGCTACACGAGACAGAGAGCGAGCTGAAGGTTATCTCATTGCACGCGTCCCTCGGTTCCATACAGCGTCAGTGACTCTGACTCATTCCCAATCCAGGCATGTCTAGCCAGACCTCTGCTACCCACAGAACAATCAACCGCTTCTTGCAAGCACAGGAGAGCCAGCTCTGCAATCCTCACAGCAGCACGAGCCAGCTCGGAATTTCTAGGATTAATTCCTTTTTCCACATCCTGTCGTGTAACTCAGTAGCACAAATTTTCCTTACAAACTTGGTCATGAATCTCACCCTCAACCAGAAAGGAACATTTTAAGAACCAACCCTGACCTGGGTTTGGGCTGTTTTTCCTTCTCAGTGTTGTCACTAGGTGAGGTTTGAACAGGAAACAATAAACGATTTGTTGAAGTGTGATTTAATTATAACAGCACAGATGTTTTTGTTCATTTGTCCTATTTTTCAGTAATGTACGTTTCTCTTCTTCCGTTGCAGATTAAAATGCTTTATGGCTCTAATATGACCTGCACTTCTCTGTATCTGGTATTTCTCACCAATTCCCCTTCTAAACAGCCAAAAACAAGACAACTTCACTAGGGCCAGAAATTGCTCTTTCTCAGTGGCACACTTCACACTCCCTGGAATACACGTGCAGCTTTCTTAGCAACTGAGTATCTCCGTGAGCTTTGGAATTCTGTGTCCATAAACTATTAAACATGGGCCTGACCCAGCTTGCCAAACACGAAAGCAATACATTTCAAAACTCGGAAGAATTGTATCTGGCACTTCTATCAGCTGCCACACTGCCAAGCAACAACATCAGAGCACCTTATATTTTTTCTGCTTTATTAAAGACAAGTGAAAGGCAGCTTCTTCTTGCAACCATAGATAACTATGATCCTCAGTATTTCAATTACAACCTATCAGACAGTCCTTTTTCCTCATGGGGATGAAAAAGAATATAAAGAGCTACCCAGTATAATTAAAACTCTGAATCTCACTCCCCAAGAGCACCTGTGCTCCTCTCTGAGGTTACAGAGCTGGATTCATCACATGTAGGTGGGGTTTGTATTTGGCTGCTATGTTCAGGTCTCATCTCTGTGGCACTCACCTATCAACAAAGGCAGGAAAGAGAGTTTTAGTTTTGAGTTGAGGTTTTGGGTTGGGTTTTTTTCCTGGTTGTGTTTGGGGGTTTTTTGGTGTGGTTTGTTTTTTGGTTGGTTTTTGTTTGGGTTTTTGGTTGGTTTTTTTTCTGTTGATGATACCAAACTCCTCAAGTTTTGAGGCTCTCAAGGTTTTGATAGGGGGTTGAGAAAAACTTTGCAATTTTTTTTTTTTTTTAGGTGTCAATCAGTAGCTATAGCTGGACAGTTATGATTAAGCAATTGCATTGTGAGCATCATATGTTTGGCTAATCTTTGTTTAAAGGAAAAGAGAAGACATTCCCCAAATGTCTGGATGGGAGGCACCAGGAATGAAGTCAGAATTGAGCAGTACCTGGAGAAAGGTATTTCTGGCAGGAGGAGATCGTGACAACTGGTTGACCAGCTACTCAAAATAGACCCCAGACTCAAATGGAGGGAAGAACTGTGCCTGCAGACTAAGTAGCAGGAGAAGCAAGAGATAGAACCAGCAAATAGGGGGGTTGAGTAATTTATAACCCAAGAATGCTGATGCCTTTGTTTATTAAGATGTATAAATAGTGTGAAGTTTTGATATCGGTGAGTTAACCTTCCGTGGGTCACCACTAGTTCCCACTTTGCACAAACGAGAGTAAAAAATAGGAATACCTGGCCTCAGCGTGTGACGTGGCACTGGCACCAGGTAACTAGCCCACATTCAGGTCAACATTGATGCCAAGTTTGAACCATGTACTTCTTAATTTTGCCCCACCACAGCTCTGGGCCAGCCTGCAATCCTACCAATTTCTGGCCACAGAGGCCACCTCCAGCCCAGAGCACCCCGAGCTCTGTCACAACAGCAGCAGCTCCAGCCCCGCGGCTGCACAAGGATATTTCCGGTAGGACCCCTGAAGGATTTGTCTCGCACCTGCCAGAAACGCTCATTTTCACCCTCAGTTTGAGCACAAGGACTACCCAAGGCCACGGAAGCCCCAGCCAGGAGCATCTGCCCCCGCCAAACCGTACCAGCCCGAGCGCCCCTAACCTCCCCAACATGGCGGCAGGGAGCGCCCGCCCGCTCGCCCTCACCAGCACTGTCGCGACACCGCTGCGCTTCCGCCGCGCTTTACGGCGAGGCCGCACGGCGGGGAAGGAGGCGGTGGCGGGGCCGGTCCCGCCATGGACCGGAGGAAGAAGCCGCTGGACGTGGCCGCGTCCTCGGTGAGTGACTGAACGGGGAGAGGCAAAATGAACCCCTCTGCTTCCCCAGGAGGGCCAGTGGGGCTGTGAGGTGTGCTCAGCCGCGGGACTCCCGCGGGCGGGGTGGGCCTGGCCGGCGCAGGCCGTGCGGCTCCACCCGGGGGTGCGCTGGTGCCACCGTTTCCAGGGAAAACAGCACACCTGGGAAGTGCTGGTATTCTGTCTCCTCGCCTTAACCCCACTGCGATGTGCAGTCATCGCAGCAAATGCTGGATTAAAGGGCTGTGGTAACGCCGTGTGTCGCATATCGGGTCTATGACAGTTTCGGGTCTGGGATTTTGTCCCCTCACCTTCCTGACCAGGCACACGCCCTGCGCTCCAAACCCGAGTCTGCCAGGCTGGATTTGCCCGCATTCCTGATGTAATGATAAAATTAGAGCATAACAGGGAAAAGAGTTTTTACTAAGGAGCCGGAGGTCTCTGCTGTGGCAGATTACCTTCCCACCCTTAGGGATGGTGAGGTGCTGCCCCTCTCTGCTCTCCAGGACGCTCACGAGAGATGCTGCCAAACACTTCAGATGAAGAGTTATGTAAATAGTTAATGTATGTTAATAGTTAACGATGAAATATTTTACGTTGAATTTTTGGATGATCACCTCTAATCAGAAGAAAAAACGGATAATTTTTACAACGCTGCGCTTCGTTGTCCCAGGGATTTGAAAAACAAATGCTTTAGTGCTTGGGACAAATATTAATACCAAAGTCTTTCACTTTCCTGATGTAATGTACATCTGCGAATATGTAGGACTTGCAGGAAGACAGGTACAATATTCTCTTCCAGACTAGTTTTGTACTTCCGAGATAACACCCCTGCTGATGATGTTTCTTAATAAAAGCTGAGATGGACCTTGGTCACAGATGGCAGTGCTACTCATATATTTATTTAAAAGAAGAAGAAAGAAAATCTGAAACTATTGAACAGTACATAAAGCAGTGGGAAACAATATATATTTAATGATAGCAAACTTTTATCAATTCTTTTCTGAGACAGGATTTTATTAATTATCTAATGGTTAAAAGTTCCCTTTTCATATTCAGTGGTGTTTCTCATTATTCCTTCTCTGTTTGTTTGCCACTGGGAGGCTGATAAAATCTAGATGAACTACGCCTCTCTTATTCTCATTATGTAGCAAAGGATCCAGGATATCTTTGGAGATTGTTTTAATCCCTAATCATAATTTGCATTCTGTGGTTTTTTATTTTGTTTGCTGTAAAGGGTGATCTTGGTGATCAGATCAGTGCTTCGAAGTTCCACATAAAAATGCAATCAGATGCTCCTGTAACTGTAAATGGCAGAATGTTTTCCTAGAGATACAGTTATTTATTGCAGAACTGATGTCTGTGCATGTGATCTGTTATTTATGTGTTGTTTTGCTGGTGATGTAGCTGGTAGATCTCAAAGCCGAACTCTTCCGAAAGCAAGAGGAATTCAAGAAAGAAAAGCTATTGAAAGATGCTGGCGTCTTTGCAAAGCCCAGAACCTTTAATAAGGTAGAAATAATCTTCCATTGTGGTTTTTGTCATTCTTTCTCCTTAAAGGAAGTTAATATTCAAATCTAAATAATAGTAAATACTCAGAGCTGTGTTACTAGTCAAATATAAAATGTACATGATGAGAATGTTCTTTAAAGTTCGTTTCCAGGTGAGATTCCTGTGCACAACAGAAAGCTTAGTCTTGTGCTTATACCCATCTAAATCCCCATTTAATCCTCATTCCCCAAAGATCCACACCTTTTCATTATTGGAAAAGATTTTTTTAGAGGATTTTGTATGATGCTACAGGATGGAGGATGAGAGATTCTTCCAGAGTCACTGAACTTCCTGATAAATGCTCTGCTATCTGTTTGTGGTGTACAATAATGAATACACTATTATCTCTCTTGTTTTGCTCTTTACTGCACTTTGAATTTTGTTCATTCTGTAGCTTTCTAGAAGCAGAGTGTGCTGTTCCTGCCATATTTGAAGCAAATGCAGCATTTACAGTGTTGTGCTGCAAACAGGCCAACTGATCATATTTTTTATCTAAAATAGAGGAAATAGAGAATTGAAACAATTTGTAGCTTTGTTATTACATATTTAATCAGCAAGATTGTATGATTGAGCGTTTTTAACCTTAACATCTTTATCAGAATAGATTTCTGAGTGCCTTTGGGTTTTTTAGCTTCTCAGCCTGGCATTAACTATGACACCATCCTGCAGCCTGTGTTAGTTTAGGACATAACTGCTGTATCCTACAGCATAGGAATAGTCTCAAGTCAAACATGTTTAAGATGTTATTTACAAAGTCTTTCATGGTTGATTTGCAATGTTTGCATTATGGAGTTGAAAAATATTTTTTTTAATTGTTACGATTTCAATATTTTCATTTATTTGTTTATTGCTACAAAATTGTCCTCTGCAGAAACCAAGTATCTGGACCAAACAGAACACAGGAGTTGTAAATCGAGCTGCGAAAGATGTTGAGCAGAAGGCAGAAGAGCAGGATATATTGGATAAATCAAGGTAGCTCTCGGGCTCTGTAAGAAAGGAATGCTTTGGAGAATTTGTTTTTTGGTGTTTAGAAAAGCACAGAAAGAAGTTATCCACATTTTTGGACTAGCAGTTCTCATTAGGCCAACCATTAAGACCAGCATCAATTCCATACTTTTTACCAGTAGTGTACAAAGTGCATCCCAGCAGTCTCATGCTCTTATACCCTCACATTATCACAGCTGTCTAAATGTGTCAGGTTACTGATTTTTTTTCTAAAAGTCATCTTTAGAATTACCAGCCAGTGCAGTGACATGTTAGAATTCTACAGCAAAGTGTTTCTTGGGCTTGACAGAAAATGGCTCACTTTTTTCAAGAATTACCTCATTTTCTAAATGGGTTGGTTGTACAAAAAGATATATATTGAAAATGCCATTTATAAACCATTTGCTGTTCTTCTGTAAGCAGTTCCTTGCTCTTTGAAATTCCAGAAATAAGCTATGGTTTTCTGTTCAGTTTCCAAGATTAAGTGTAACTTTGTGTTATCTCTTCTTTTTTTCCTGTGAAACTGTTATTCAGTATCTGATATTTGCAAATAATGGTTTAGCTTCCAGTATTTATCTGACAGACCATAGAACTTAGATAAAGGTGGAATTCTTGTAACATCATGTTTCTGCCTACTGACAAATTACATTTAAGATTAAATTTGTAACTTCACTAAAATTATTTTCAGTATAAATTCTAGAACTGGAAAAGAGAGTGTCTTCAGAAATGCAGGTGAAGGTTCAAAACAAAAGCCACGCATAAGTCCGCTTCTAATAAACATCTCAAGCACTCACAGTATTTTCCTGTTCCATTTATCTAAGGCTAAATTGGTCACTTTAGACTGTGAATTGTGCTTGGAATTGGTGGAATTGCAAGGTTAATTTTTTTTTTTTCTTTTTCAGGAAGAAGCTTGAAGAGAAAGCAAAGCTGTATGAGAAAATGACAAAAGGAGACTTCCCAGGTGAACAATCCTATTCCAAAATGAGTATTTATATATGTATAAATTCTTGGAGTTATTATACAAAGTGATTGACATGGTTTATTCCACTTTGAAAAGGAAAAAAAATACATTTACTAGAGAAAATAAAATTACTTTTGAAGGCCAGCCTGACCAAGTAAAGCACTAGGGGCTTGTTTCACTCATTCATTAAGTAAGTGGACTATATTCTGGTTTTTCAATACAGTATCTGAGAAAAACAAAAATAGTGTGTCCTCCATTGTGCAATCTTTGGATTGCATTGCTGATGCTCTGTCCTGCATTCTAATTGTTGGACCTTTATGAGGAGAAGAGGATCAGGATAGGAGTCTGGCTGGTCCATATGTGAATGGCAGTCATGAAGCTAATGGGGTTAGAGAGTGCTAATCTGTCCCTTTCTTCCCACACATTCAGTCCCTTACAAAAAGTAATTAATAAACTAGAATACAAATCTCCTTGCAATTAATCTGTTTTCTTTACCAGTGTCCATCTTTGTCCACATGACCCCACCACTTCCCTCTACTTTTCTGAAAAGTACCCTCATGAATGCTTAGCTCCTGCCAACGTACCAAAATGTTAAGCATCAAAACAGTATTTGGACTGTTACATAACAAATCCTTTGCTTCTGAAATAGTTAATGAGCAGAGAATGTTTTGCTGCAAAGAATGCAGCCTTTTCTGTACTGCAAACAATGCCCTGAAACTTCGATTCAGAAATGGACATTATCACTGTGGAGCCAGTTGATAGCTCCGGGTTTGTTTGGCACTGAATGAGATTTAAGTACTCCCCAGTAGTGTGGTCAAGGGCATTGCTGGCAGCTGAAAAGCTGATTGTAGCTATTTGGTATTGATTTTGTGCTTAGTTCTGTTCTTTTCATGGCTGTTCTCTAAGAATCGATATTCTGCCTTAGATGAAGAAACTGAGGATTTGTACCTGGTGGATTTCACTCAGAAGATCATAGACAAACAGCACGAAGTACAGGAGCTGCATCAGAGTGAAGCTGCTGGGAAGACTTCAGAAAGAGACACAGATGAGGAGGAAACTCAGCCTGAAGCAGACATTCCACCACCAGAGGACCCAGATGAGGAATGGTTGGTGCTACTGATTGGGCTTAGCCATCCTGGCCACTCTTGTTCTTGAGAATTGCATGAGAAAATACTTTTCCAAAATGTGTGAAGTGGCACCTTTGTTTTTCTTTTTTGGTTAATACTACAGATGGACAAGGAGGTGTTGATAGTCTTTCATTTCTCTTGTAAAGTCCTCCATGTCACTTTCCACCTAGGTAATGCTGTGATAGAATCTACATCCAGGATCTTGAGAAATTGCACTCAGGGCAATGTACTATAGGGGAGACAACATAATATCCTCTCTTATTTTCTTACATGGTTTATGCGAGTAGTCATCACAGTATTGGTACAATTTTATGCTTTGATGTGCTGAATTGAAGTATTTTAGCAAAACTTGGGGATTTTGTGGTATTCATCTTTCCTTCTTTAATTGTGAGTGACTTAAAAATGAGCAGTCATTTCACTGTACAGCCTTCTCTTAAAGGAGAGAAACTCTGGTCAGAATAAGAACACGATTTTCAGCATTTCTTCCACTGTTTGCTGCAGCACAGCAAATAGTCTCTGACAGTTTTCTGTGTCATTCCAAGTAACCACTAGTTTTTCATCTGAGACATTAAGAATTGCGAAACCAGTCCTGACTAAACATTTTCCTTGCCCATTTGTTTAAAATGCTTATGGAACAAGAGATTTTACTTCTGGTAATCAGTTTAAACCAGCAATAACCAATACAAAACAGCACCCCCCTTTCTTGAAATAGTAAACTGTAGATCTGCTTACAAACTGTGTAAAAGACTTACTAAAAGCACCGATCTTTAAAAGTTTGAGGGTTGGGAGCTAGATTGCCAGTCACACTTTTTCAGATATAATATTCTTTAGAATGGGGTGATTGAGGCAGCTTGATGCTAAAGAACTTTCTACATTACAGGACAGTAAGTGTAGCTCTGAACAGCTTTTTCAACAACTGTAAATCAGGTGTTCAGTACTATAAAGAGTTGAATAACAAGCACAGTAGCTTCAGAGGAACATTTTGTTTGTGTTTTAGTCATCCTTTGTTATGCCAGTTGAATGCACACTATCAGTCTGTTCTGAATGGCCTTTAGACAGATAATTGAAATATATTGTAGCAATTTCATATCCACAAGAAGTCAATGCTGCATCATTATCTTCACCACGGGAAGCAAGCAGTAGGCTGAGTTCTATTTTGTTGTGAAAACTACGTGACATTGTTACTTTTGAACACTTTTTACACCATTTTATTGCCCAGGGAACAGGGGTCTCAAAGGGAGATTGAATAAATGTCTGATAGAACTGTCATATGCCCCATTCAGAACTGTCCTCTTTATCTGGGAGTGTGTTAAGTGAAAAGCAGGAGCAACTGTCACACACGGATAGACTGAGAGGTGACAAATGCTCTTTGGAAAGGGTCCCTGCTTCTGTCTTCTGGTTAAGAATTCTTTCAATCTGCAGATAGTAGTTTTGCATCACAGTTCTTTTTCTTTCATTACAGGGTTGATTATGTTGATTTCTTGGGCCGATCTAGGCGCTGTATGAAGAAGGACTTGCCAAGTCTACTTAAAATGGATCAGGAACTTCAAGGGAGAAGGTGTGGCTTCTCTAATGGAGCTGCATGTTCCTCTCAGTTTTTAACATATATTTTTTTAATGAGAAGGAAGAGAGGCTGTGCTTTGTCACCCCATTCTCAATCCAGAGTTGATGTTACTGCTTTCTCTAGATTTGTATGAAAGGTTTGCAGAGAAAGGTTTTAATAAATTGATGTAACAATCTCAGATATTTGTTGATCTTTTAAAACTGGGGTCCTTGTACGGAAATTGTATTTCATTATAGCTTCCATAAAATGCCAGGAAATTGATTCCTGGTTCTGTTTAACTTGGAAAATGATGATAGTCTTTAGCAATTCCAAATTCCTCATTATGTTCAAAGTGAATTTGTTAGACTTCCATTTGTTTGGTTTTGTTCTTCTGTTAAACAACTGTTTAATAGCTCTTCTGTTAAAATTACTTCCTTATTAATATTTGGGTATTAATATTTGAATATTTATATTTTGCATGGATCTCATGGGTAAATGCCTAGCTTTTTATTACTTCAAATACCTTTCATTTTCTTAAGTTAAATCTGAAATGTTACTATATGTGATTGCTAGAATCCCCATAGATGCCAATAACTGATTATTTCATCTCCCATTCTGTAATTTGATAATTATTTCATAAAGCTTCTGAAAAAGGATAGGATTTTATTTGTCTTTTAATAACACGTTCTACCAGTACCTTGTTTTAGAGGTAGCTTTGTATTTCTGTCTTGACCATGTACCATAGCCATCAATGTTGTATCACTAACTAGTGTCTACAATGATCTGTATTTTGTGAAAACCCCAATAGTGGATCAGACCCAATCATACTTGCACTGTTTGGTACTGCAGAACTGGTAAATTCTGCTCTGTAATCCCTAACTTTTTTTTTAATTAGACAAGAACCTGATGGGAATACTCTGTTATCTGAAGACATGAGAAGAGAACTTCAGAGGCAGCAGTGGGAAAAGGAAGAAGAAGAAGCCCTCAGAAAACCCATGGGACCCATACATTATGAGGACATTCGAGAAAATGGTACACTTCCATACTTTATATCACTTACCTTTGTATCACTAAAGAGATCAGTTGTAGAGGGAGCAAGGGCAAGTTACTTCCTGTGCCTGTATGGCAAAGTGTAGGTATGTGTTAAGCCACGTGTGTAATAACTGTTGAAAGTTACCAGTACATAAATCTAGATTTTTTTTTCTTCAAATTGTATTTTTCTCAACTGTTTCTCTACCTCCTCCTGTGTTCTCCTTCAGGAAGCTTCACTTTATGTATCATCTAAAACAAGCCTTTTTTAGCCATCTAAAACTAATGCAGTGTTGGGAATAATTCTGTGCCTGAAAGCAGGGTGCCTGGAGCCTGTAGTTATTGTCAATTATAAACTGAATCTAACTTAAACCTATTGTTTTTCTCCTTTTCAGAGGCCAGGCAGCTCGGTGTTGGTTACTTTGCCTTTTCTCGGGACCAAGAACTAAGGCATAAACAACGGGCAACCCTGGATATGCTGAGGGAGCAGGTATGAGAGTAAAGAGCAGACTGGGCTACGAGGGCATTGTGGTTTCAGTGGTTACTGTCTTTGATTTGTTGTTTAAGTGCTGTATTAGGTGATGCCTGCAACTGACTCCAAAGAAATCTGGCTTCTTTTTTCCTGTTGAAACCTGGTACTTGATTAGGATTGAGTTCAGTTGTTTTGTGAAGGAAGATATGTACTTGTTTATAATAATGAAGGAAGATTGATTCACGTTTTTCTTTGCTGTTAAGACACTTGATCAGAGAAATAAACGTGAACAGCTGAAGGAGAAGAGGAAGGCAGCTCTAGATGCAAGGCTGTCCAAACTTCGAGCACGGAAGATCAAAAAGTTAAGGGAAGCTGGATTAGAGGAAGAGGCAGAAAAACTGGAGAATGGAGGTATGATCTGCTGCCTTTTTAAGTTAAATACTTGCTATTTCACCTTCTTCTTGATCTATGGACAGACAGATTCTAATTTATATTTGTTTAGATATTCAATATATTGGTATTGTGTGTTCTATATATACAATTAGCATAACTGTTAGGATAGTGAGAGTTGATGGAATTGTGTGTAGATATAAAATCATGCCAGAAATAGCTTAATAATGCAGGTAGAAATACGGTATGTAGATTGTAGCCTTTTTTTGATTCACACCTGACAGCAGGAATTACATGGGTTAATTATGCAGGTTGAGGTTAGAGCTGCTAACATTGTACTGGCTTTTTCTTCTATTAAGATGAGATAGAATAAGAAGTAGTAACAAGTCAATTTTGATATCATACAATATACACTGTGACAGTTTCAGTGCAGTCTGTGAATTGGAGATACAGCTGACTCTAGGATTTAGGATAATGAATTTAAATTCTAATCCTGTCTCTGTGCTGTCTCCCTTACAGCACTGATAGTCAACTTGTACTGTCTGTCTCCCACTGTAAAATGTAGCTAATATTTCACAGTGTCAGAATTCCATGCAAGTGATTAACTGTGAAGTGTTCTGGAAAAGAAGAACAGCAGTGTGCCATTGCTCACTGTTATGGTTGTTCAGAAGAATAAAAATGCAAATTGTTTTCTCCAGTAAATGAAATGGAGATGCTGTTCTTATTGGAGATATATGGAAATAAATGTTCTTATTTTTTTACCTGTGAGGTTCACATAGATTTTATTCTGTGACTGACAATCTCTACTATCTCTCCCTGTAACACAGAGGTGAAAGGTGCTGCTGAGGAACCAGAACCTCCAAGAGTTACTGCAGCAAGTAGGAAGGTAGAGGTTGTCATCCAGGAGAGGAGAGATACAAAGCCTGGAGTGCCTTATGTCCGAGAGTGGGATAAAGGCAAAGGTAAGGAAAGGTAG
Organism: Rhagologus leucostigma; assembly: GCA_013397725.1. Classification (NCBI taxonomy): domain Eukaryota; kingdom Metazoa; phylum Chordata; class Aves; order Passeriformes; genus Rhagologus; species Rhagologus leucostigma. The sequence continues at coordinate 24,455 of VZTD01002144.1, forward strand.
ATTCAGGAACATTGTTGGGAAAGAGCGTGCATGCTGTTACTTTCATTTCTATTTTGTGACAAAGTATGTTAAGACTGAGAAGCACTGAAGTCCTTTCTGCCTTGGTACTGATGACTCTCCAGTGTCCAGGGCAGCAACTGACAAGGATGCCTTAGTGCCAGTACCTGCTATAATGTCCCCATAATTTTTTCTTCTATATGAGTTATTGCATTTCTGGATGATCCAGACAGGTTGACAGAATGACAAATTCTGTAGTTCCTAAGATGTACAGTGTGATATTTTCTTGATATATTCCTGTGGTTTGTGCTACCTGATAGCAGGATGTATCACACGAACAAGTACAGCAAGATACTAAAACATGATGCAAGCAGAGACCACTTCAGTGCCTGTGTCCCATTTTGAAGTATCTTCCTTGTCACAAAGTGATGGCTGTCTTGTAGATCCTTCCCAAACCCACTGACTCATTTTGCATTATTAGTCTAAGCTCATGCACATTCTTCTAGTCTGATGCCTGACTTCTAAGTAAAAGCAAACACAGAATAGGCAAAGCACATAAATGCTCACCTTCTTTAGTACTATAACAGCACTATTCCTCTTCTGTGCAATACTGGTATTTCTAGATTCTTCTTAGTTTTCACAGTCTTTATGTTCCATTAATGAACATCACTGTAAGGGGAAACTTCATGATTCCATTAAAACCCCAAACTTTCAGATCCTATCTCTTAAATCTTTATCCTGCCCAACACTTTTTTTCCTGCTTCTGAGGAATCCTGGTATGTCACTAACACCCAGGCAGCACTGAAGCAAGTACTACACTCGGCAGAGGACAGCTTACTCTAAAATGTAAAGTGAACTAACTGTGGTTCACTGAAGGAATCTGCACTAGATTCTTGCATTTCCTTGTAGTATGAGGTGGAAAAGGAACTTCAGGTGGCTTTACAGAGTTGCATCTTCTTTGTTTTCCAGTTTGTTTTCCTTCCTGTCTGACTGACCTTCAGACTGTGAAATCTATGCTAAATCTACCATTTTCCTGTTTCTAACAGAACTGATGTTTGGACAATGGGAAAAGAAACAGGAAGAACTTAGAGATGAGCGAGACCCAGAATTTGCACCACCTTCTGATTACTTTTTGGGACAAAAGAAAGACGATTATTACCGAAGTCGGGATTTGAACAGTTCTGAAACCTCCTCTGAAAAACAGGAAACAGAGAGAGCACAAAACCAACAGAGGCCATCGGTGCAGGGCAGCAGCAGCAGCAGCGCTGGAGATGTGCCACCGTCAGCACAGGCTTCCAACAGCAGCGTTCCAGATAAGCCAGCATCGGCAGATGCTGACACTCAGGGGGTGTCATCAGCAGAGGATGACAGCAGTGACGACGAGGACATGCTACCACCAGCACAGGCTTATGGCTACAGTGCCCGAGGTGTGCCACCACCACTGCAGGGTTACGGCTACAGCACCCGGGGCGTGCCACCACCCATGCCAGCCTATGGCTACGGCGCTCCCGAGGTGCCATTCCCAGTGCAGGCTTACAGCTATGGAGCACCAGGAATGGTGCCACCAATGCACGGGTACGGCTACGGCACTCCCGAGATGCCCTTTGCAATGCAGGCTTACAGCTACAGCACCCAGGGTGTGCCACCAGGAATGCAGACCTGTGGATGCAGCACCCAGGGTGTGCCACCAGGAATGCAGACCTGCGGCTGCAGTGCCCAGGATGTGCCACCAGGAACACAGGTCTGTGACCTCAGCAGCCAAGATGTCCCACCAGGAATACACACTTGTGGATGCAGCAGCCAAGATGTGCCACCAGGAACACACACCTGCGGCTGCAGCACCCAAGAGGTGCCACCAGGAACAGACATCTGTGGCAGCAGCACCCAGGATGTGCCACCAGGAATGCAGGCCAGTGGCTGCAGCACTCAGGATGTGGCACCTCCAGTGCAGACTGACAGCAGTGACACTGCAAATCAGGAACCACTTTACCAAAGTTTAGATGATATGCTCTCTTATTATAGACAAGTGACTTGAGCTGAGCAAAAAGATAAGCAAGAACCATGATCTAAAGAACTGAAATATAATTACGTGCTCAGCAGAATATTATTTTCCCACATATGGGAAAAATAAGTTTCTGTAAGTAGATCAAAATAAATCTCCTGGACACCTAAGCTGTTTTACATCACAGCTGTATTTTGCCCTGTTGGTTTGTTTAATTCTTACGTCTTTACTAAAATTTAACTCTTTGACACTTACACCTGAACTTAAGGGTATATTAATTACTTGCTTTCAAGAGATAAACTCCTTTAGCTGGTTGCTCCCAGCTGGCTTCTGGTTTGGAGGTACTACACGTTCAGTGACATCCATAGAAACAGTATGGAAATGGTAGGTCCTCTGCTGCCAAATACAGAATGATTTTGTTCCTTACTTAATCTCCTGCCTTTTGGAAGTGCAGAATATTATCTAGTGAACAGCGGTGGTTCACATGGCCTCTGCATTCCTGAGGTCCATATATATATATATATAGCTCATAATTCTGTGCAACATTTGAGAGTGGAGACATTGCAGAAATCAATAAATAAGGATGGGTAGGCTAAAAATAAACACGTCACTGAAGCAGAAGCCTTGACACCTGAAATTACTGTCCTACTGGTTTAGAAAATCCTCTCATCATTCTCCAAGTGTGTTTTTCTTGCATAAGGAGTTACATATGTGGCTTTAATACATTTTTTTTCCAAAAACTGTGATACTGGAGTCATTAAATACAAAAGCAGACGAACCTCTACCAAACAAACTTTTATTTCAGAATCTTAGTAAATGAGAATACTTACTTGCCATGTAGAAGATTTTTATTTCTGAAGGTAATTTAGATCACTCCACTTGTTTTTTAAAAGCCCATACAAGGATAGAAAAGCAGGTTAGAATGAGCAATTGTATAGATTGTTAAATGGCAGAGATAAAGTCAAAATAGTGGACATCTAAATGCAGCAGTGAACTGGCCAAAGAGACAAAACTGATGTGCTCCTGTTGTGTGCTTCAGTCAGATCTCAGACTGCTCTGCAAGCCCAGTGAACAGCACATTCTCTGTCCTCAAATTCTGATTTAGCCTCAGCTCCTACATCGCTGGCTTTTGCACTTCAATTTGCAGAGCAGGAACAGTACATTACGATTATTTATTAATTTAACCTCAGAATACTATTCTGAAGTAAGATAATACCACTATCCCAGTTTTTAAGAAAACGAGAATAGAAAACATCTTAGAGAAGGTCACACCCAGTTTTCCAGGCTGGCTGCTTTATACTAGAGAAGTTTCCTCTTCTAAGACCTCACAAAATCAGTATCTGGAAGCCATTCAGAGCAGGGTATAATTTCCTTGGAGCTGAACTAACTCTTTAGAGTGGGCAAAATCTTTTCAAACAGTAGAGCTTGACTTGAATTGATTATGGCAATTGTATCCTTCAATGGATTTCCCTACAAAGAATATTTGTGTCTATTTCGTTGCTATTTTAATGACATCCATTTCCTACTGCCTTTCGGACTGTTTTTTCTGTGCCCTTCAGACTGTGATAATTTTACGTATATCTATGATTTAGGAGTTATATTGTCTTTGCATTAGTTTAACATTGAGCTGGAGCTGCAGTAAGGAATGAAATGCCATTTATTACATAGTGTTACATAAAAAGATACAATCAAAGTGTTCTTTTGTTTAGTTTCATTTCCACAGCCTAATATTAAACAGGAGGACTCTTGGCCAGGAGGGCAGTTCAGTGCCTACATTAAAGTTAAGCCTATTGAGAACAGCTCTCCCACTGCAGTGATCTGTCACTTTGCCATTTGGTCTCCTTCCCTCTTGTCTTGTTTTTTCGTTGAAATGCTTTTTGCATATTGTCTCATGCTGAGGAGCACACATCTCTTTTCACTGTCCTGTCAGACCATCTCAAGTTGGCTTGGCTGAGATCAGCAACCTCATTCTTTTCATTCAGTTTGTCCCCTCGTTCCTGGGGCAAACAATTCCTTATTGATACACTGCCAAAGTTTTATTTCTCTCATATTTTGGAGCATATTGTCTCCCTGTCCCTCTTCCTCCTCATTTATACCACCCCTCAGGTTACCTACTTTGACACCAGTGGAAATGGGGGTGCAGGTGGGCCATGTGGGTAAGGATCTGCCACCATCAGCGTGTGACTGATTAAAGTGAAGTACAGCCAGCTTGTGCTCTCACTGAGCATGCAGAACTGTGAGCAGAACTCTGTGGTTGTGTTTCATGGGCTGGAGCTCTGCCCCAAGACGTACCAGTGGTGGCTTGTGTTGCCTTCAGTGTTCTGCCCAGGTGCAGGGGCAGTCCCTGCTCTATATCTAAGGCTGCTTTGTCCTACATTTTTGTGTGAATATTTTTCTGATACCAAAGGTACCTTTATCCAAAATGCAAGAATGATGCAGTCTTGAATTTTAGCCTTCACAGGCTCGATCTGGCTTGCAGGACTCAGTCTGATCTCCAGAAAAGCACCTTTAGAGAAGACAGTTTTGTCAGTGTCACCAAAGGCTGATTTAGCCCCTTTTGGAGGGCAGCAGGGATCGGATCTGCCTATGAACCATTGGCACGCGAGATGAGGCTGATACACGGGGTAAAAACTACGCGGCTGCAGCTCTGTCAGCTCAGGGGCCGATGCCGCATCGCTCGCTGGCTCCTCAGCAGCACAGGCAGCCNCTGCCGGGGGAAAGCGCTGCGCATGCGCAGAGCGGCGGTAACGGCTCCGCGCCCCGCGATTCCCGCGGTCGCCGCGCGGGGGCGGCAGAGCCCGGGGCAGGGCGGGACACCCGAGCGCGGCCCCGCC
>VZTD01002144.1:29474-41751 GCA_013397725.1 Rhagologus leucostigma
GGCACCTCGGCACGGGCTGATGGCAGGGCAAGGCCTGCCCTGCCCGCTCCCACGTGTCCAAGGCAGCCGCCGTTCCCGCCCAGCTGAACCGGAGCCTCGCGTTTCAGGAGGAAGAAGTAACGCCTCTAGCTCTCTAAAAATGTCTTTTTAACAAGGAAACCCTCTTAGCAGCACGCTGTGCACTGACAGCCAACACCTGCGGTCTCTTCCTTAGGAGCCCAGGCTGTACGAGCCCAGATTTCCCATGTAATTCCCCCCGCGCCGTTGCAGCCCCAGAGTCTCGCTGTTCCCAGAAGCCATTCCCTCCCTGCAGCATCAGCTGCCTCGCCTGACAGCAGGAGCGGTCTCTGTCTCACCATTTCTCTTCAGTAAAAAGGCCCTTGCCTTGATTCTTTCCCCTGTAGCTCCCACCTTGAGAACAGCATATTCCTTCCTTCAAGTCTCCATAACCAGTGTGCAATCACTGCCATTCATTTCAAGAATTAAGTTACAGTCTTAAAAGCACTGCTCCCCTTCCCACTGCTCTCCACCCCACAGGCATTCCACAAGTGCAAAGGAGCTGTGATGTCAGTATGTAGTTCAGGAAAACGGTGTAATGACAATTTGCAGGACAAAGGCAAGTGAATGTTCAGCAGGCAGTGGGACCATAGGGTACTGCAGTGTTCTAAGGTAGGAACACAGAAAGGAGTGTTTTTTGGAGTAGCTGACCCCAACATGCTGTTGATGGAAGTATAACCCAACTTTTGTTTAGAGAAAACTCGGAGCTCGTAGGAAAGCACACACTGCTATAGCCACATCTCAGACAACTGCAGCTAAACCTAAGACTCCAGATTAAAACTCTGCAAATTTTAACACTCGGGCCCTGACTCCTCTGTCAAAAGAGAGGAGAAGTTGAAATTTATTCTCACAAATGACTACCAAACCAGCAGATGCACTCAGGCTGCACAAGGGCACACATGGTCTTCAGTAAAAGTTTCATTTCTGGTATAAAACAGTAAAGCCATTTTTAAACAAAACCTACAGGTAAAGAGAAAATATCACATCTTAACAAAAAGGATTTATTCTGACTAAACAAAATGTACAATGTTTCCCAAATGACAGAGTGTTTTCAAGACTCTCTGAAGTCTGCAGGTCCATCGAGTAACTTGATCCCTTCTTACCCTGCAGTTTGATCAAGCTACTTTTTGCCAGACTTCTTTATTCCACCACTGGCTGCCAAAAGAAACAACACAGCTGGTTAGGTGACTGTGACAGAGCTTAGCTACAAATGCAGTTCCTCATAAAGCTGAATCCCCCCACTAGACAGCTTGTACAGCCCAGGTCCCCACTGAATTGTTTCTGCATGTGTGACTACCCTTCTGTGGTTTTGATCTCACACACCTTACTCTGAACAGTGACATATATCATTAGAAATTAAGTTTCTTCTGGAACCAAATATGCCCTATGATGCTACAATGGAACTAAATATTCCAACAGTTACTTTGTTTCTCCATTGAGTATTTCTTATATAGCAGGAACACAGTCTGGTCAAACCAAAATCAAGGCTAAGGGAATAAAAGCACTGGTATCTCTACACCCCCAGTTGGGATCACAGCTCTACTGCAGCAGGTACTGGAATTCCCTGCAAAGTCGATCACTGAAGACACTAAAGTGAAAGAACACCAGGTATTGACACAGCAACAAGTGTGGCATTTGTTGTAAATGCTGTTTTTATCCAGTTGTGTCAGGTATGACCAGTGGGAAGGAAATAGAAGAGCAAGGCTGCACGGGCCGAGGGTCAGCAAACAGACTCGGCATTGCAACTTGATTCCAACAGCACTGCCCTGCTAAGGCTCTTGGAAATAGGCTGACCCTGCCACAGTAACACAGCAATCGTTACCTACTTTGGTAAGCATCAGACAAGGGCCAGATGACTGACGCCGAGTCTAGAAAAGCGCAGAGTAATAATGGCAGGAAAGAACTATGAAGAGATCTGTGAGCTGAAGTGCTCTACACAGAATGAGTTTAGGATGGTAAGGACAGAACAGAGGCTCAATGAATTCTTTTGCATCTGTCTGAAACACCAAAGACATTTCAAGTCCCACACCCAGCACATTTTTTGTACACGGATAAAAGAGAGGAGTTAGATCAGTCTGAGATAAATAAACAATATTCCAAGTCAGTGGAACTGGATGGCACTTCCTTCAAGAGCACCCAACAAGCTGCAATGCGAAAATGCAGATCTGCTGACTAAGATTTAAAACATCAATACAGACACTACGTCAGAGGACTCACGGACTGCCAGCAAAGCTCCCAGACACGGAATGGGTTCCATGAAGAACTGGACAACTACAGAGCAGCCAGTCTGAGCTCAATCTCTGAGAAGATAACAGCAAAGCAAATGGATGACCAGTCTTGTGAAAGTAAAGAGGATTCCCATAAAGAGTAAATCCTTCCTCACTGGCCTGCTGGGACCCTGAGGTTATCAGGAAGTGTCTGAATAAAGTGAACTCAGGGGACTTCATATTTTCACACAGTACCTGACAAGATTCCATAGCAAAGGTTGTTAGTGAAACTATTTTGCTATGGGATTGTTGGAAAGGTCTTTCAAGACTGAAAGTTTACTAAAGAACAGGATGCAAAGTGTGAAGTTAATGATCTTCACAGAATGAAAAAGTGGTAACATTAATGGGCCACAGGTCAGAAACACCTGACAGGAGCAGGCAGGGTCCACCCTAAACATCTCTGATCGGATCACGGCAAACGCTGGAGGAGCAGAAGGTGAGTGCAGACTCACAGGAACACTCTCCAACTGTCACTGAGACAGGGAGTGGGCTCCATGGGCCACCAAGACACACCCTGTGAACTCACTTCAGTGACATCACATATTTTACGGTCACTCGGGCAAAGGGGTTGAAGCCAGACTGGTTTCCAGCCACTTTTTTTTTCCCTCCAAAGAATCTTCTGCTCTTGAAGAAATTCATCCTCTCAGACGACAAGCACTGGATTTGTTAAACTTGGTGGACTGTGGCAAAGCCTACATGTAATACATCTGGAAAGAAAAGACTGGTGTGCTTAAAAAGAGAGTACAAATGTCCCTGCACATACAGTGGAATAGGTGAGCATGCCAGACACAGTGTTTTGCCTGCTGAACCAGAACCTGCATCATTTGAGGATGAAATTGCATAGAAAAGAAAAAATAAATTTTTAAAATAGCCTCTATTTGTTTCATATCATCTATACCTGCCATCAACTTACTTATCTGTGTCAAATAACCCAGAGGCCTTTTTATTTTTGTCAAGCAAAAACATTAAATTTTTGAAGCCAGCAAGACCCCCATTTCTCCTGCCAAGCTGGCACCTCACTTACCCAGAGGCCCTTTTCCAGCAGCTTTTGCTTTCATCTCCTCAAGTTTCTTTTGCTCCTCCTTCTGTTTTTGTTTGAATGCCAGATCCGTCTAAAGGAAAGAATAGCAACATTTTTTAACGCCTCTTCCACAGAAAAATTCAAAAACAACTGAGAAGCAATGAGAAACAAATGTAATATTCCAGCAGCAACAAACACCTGACCAGACTGAGGCAGGATGGCTGAATAATGCTAAATATGCAGAACACTGCAGAACTATCACCAAGGTTTTTGCTGTACTACAAACTAAACTTCAACTCTGTATGTTTGGTCTTTCTGGAATTATTTCCCATGGCATAATCTCATTCTGAGATTATGATTTCTCTGACTGAGAGATGTTTGCATTAACATCATTCATTAACATGCCCTCAGTGACACATGAAGCCCAGCACACAAGCACAAACAAAAACATTTAGACTAAAAAGAACGTAAGTAAAATAAGGCTGCTTTCACCTATAAAAAAGCATAAATTTTTAAAAAATCCTCCCACACATATGTCATTTTTGCAGGGTTTAATAAATTTGTATTAATTCCAAGAAATCTAATGAGACTGCTGGCAAATTGTACAGGCAAGGCAGCTATTGAGCATCCTTGCTGGACCAGCTTCCAAATCCAGGAGAACTCAGACATACTCTGTCCCTTAGATACACATTCTTCATAGACACCAAGGCTGAAAAGGACCCCAGATTTTTAACTTGGCACTCAGGACTTTGGGATAACTGAACTGAGGACCTTGACAAGTCAGATTCCACAGATTCTTCACCAATCCAGTCTATGGCTCATCCTTACAACTGCAAAGCTTTCCTCTTCTTTCAGTTAAAGCCTACCTTGCTGCAGTGTAACCATATTACTTCCCCTACCTACCCCTCACAGAACAGAATATTCTGTTTCTCTCTCCGGGTTTTCCTGTCTCCTGTAGGCTAATGTGTCTTTCCTAGTAAATCAATCCCTCATATTTATCCACTCCTGTGGGCTTTTTTCTTGCAATGTGTGGCCCCCGAGTGCTCACAGTATTGCAGAGCTGAGAGGAAAAAAAACATTACATCATTTGACACACAAATGTTTATAACATGGATTCTTGTAAGCACTCAATTAGTTCCACCATTTCTTTAACAATAAAGCTTATTTAGAAAGCTATGATTTTTTTTTCCTTTTTCAAAGAGACACTGTATTTGCCTTTTTCCAGTGACATCTCATCCATTGACCACTATTCTCAGAAACAGCAGCTGACACCCAATACTTAAATGTAAGGGTTCAGAGTATCTCTAACATGCAATTTACTAGTACTTAATTTATCCAAACTACACAATAATCCCAGGGTTTGTGCCTGTCCCAGGCTCCTGGGACCGCAGTGATTGATCGACTTCAGATAGCAGCCTAATGCTTTGGCAAGGGCATTCCAAGCTCCTCCGTTAGCCAGCACTGCTGCATCCACAAGCATGGTAGAACACGGGCGGGATGTCGTCATGGAATCAGAGAAACTCAGAATGGTTGGAAGGGACCTTAAAGATCATCTCGTTCCAAACCCCTGCCACGGGCAGGGACACCTTCCACAAGCCCAAGTTACTCCAAGTTTCGTCCAACCCGGCCTTGAACACTTCCAGGAATGCGGCAGGTACAGCTTCTCTGGGCAACCTGTGCCAGAGATTCACCACCCTCACAGGCAAGATTTTCTTCCTAATATCTAATCTTAACAGCCTCTCTTCCACTTTGAGCCCATTCCCCCTCGTTCTGTCACTATCTGCTTCTGTAAATGTCAGCAGGAACCCCCCGGGCAGCCAGGCCTGCCGGCTCACTCACGGCCGGGGCTGAGCCCCCACCGCGCCCGGGGTTCTCCCGCCGCCCTACCTCATCCAGGTCCTTCGTCTGCTTCTTCGGCTGCTTCAGCGGCTTCTTCTTGCCGCCTGCAAAGACAGAGGAGACAGTGAGGGCCGGGTGGGGCCGGGAGACAGGCAGCGGCGGCCCCGGGCCCGGCCTTACCCTCCCGGCCCGACATGGCTCCGCTCGCTCCGCCCGCCCGCTCCCGCCGCTTCCGCCGNTGCGGAAGAAGCCGGCTACGGGATGTGGGTGCGCGGTGGAGCCTCGGGAATGCCGGGTTGCGTTTGGCCGCGGCACGGGACCGCTGCGGAAGGCGGGACCCGTGGAGAGGAGTCCCGCTCGCCACCGGCTCTGTGTGTGCGGCAGCTTTCGAGAGTGTGTTTGTCAGTGATTGCAGGCAGAGGAAACGTTTCTTGCAAGGAAAGCAAGAGAGGAACCAGGCACGTCATCTCAGATTAAGCTTTCACAACTTTCTTGTGTCCTCTGAGCTCAGGCTGAGATCCCGCTCATCAGAGTCTATGACTGTCTGCGTGGAAATTCTTCTTCAAGTCTCAACTTTCGCTCTCTTTTTTTTCTCTAGTCCAGTAGCCTAAATATTTGGTTAAACTCTTCAGGTAGTAATGCAGTTAAGAGAGGTGAATTTTGCAGTCTGGAACAGACGAAATTGAGCTGATGTTTATGTGGCCTGCGATGTAGAGTAGGTGTTTAACACTGCTGTTAACAGTAGATGTGTGAGTGATGCTGGCAGGAGAGAGAACTTCCTTCATTTCCATGCTCTTGAGGGTTTGATCTTCCATGTTATGTGTGTAAAACAACTGGTAAGATTTTCATAATGCCACTTGGTGTTATTATTCGCTGTTAGAAATGGTCAGCAGGGAATGAACCTGTGGTGGTCAGAATTTTTCCAGCTGGTACAACACTTTTCTGTGGAGATGTCTGTATTAACCACCTAAAATTAACAAGGAAAGCTGTTTTAAAAGAATTAAAAATACTATGCAGCAGCTATCAAGTTTTCTCAATAATTCATATTTTCATATTATATTAGTCAAAACCTAGTACAGTCTTGCTCAAATTGCATATAAAACCTGACTGAAAAGTTTTCCTATTTCCAGTTTTTAAAGGAATGTGCCTCAGTTGAACTCTTAAGATCATATTTCAAATCAGTAGACAATAAACCGTAACTAGCAGCCTGCTTTTGCAGGGTAAGCAAGAATTTTAAGCTCATTTTAAAATGCAGCCCTGTGTGTTAGAATGCTGTGTGTTCCCTGCCTGAGATTTTTCTATTCTTGTGGCTCCTCCTGGTTTATTACTTTTGTAGGCAGTCTCATGGGAATACTTGGATTCGGTTCAGCACTTCTGGGTTTTCCCTCTGTCCTTTACGTTTTTGTCTTTGCATCCTTCAACACTTCCTGTATCTGTGCAATGTAAGATAAAGAGAATGATCAAGCCACACTTCTTTTTTCATGTAGATTTTGTTCCCTCTCTGCCTTTTTTCCCTTTTTGTTCTTTTGCAGAATTGTGAGTACCTGTGGCACAAACCACATTGTGCAATCACTGCTCTGCTGAAGCACTAAATTTCTCTGAAGTTGCTCCTGCTGTTATTGGATCTGCACATGATCGCTGTTCACGCCGTGGGTGAATTAGTAATCAAGAAGCATGAAGCATGGTGGGAGTACTTCCTAACAGAAAATCAGGAATCTGTGACACAATTGCACTTTGTGGAAATTTGTGGAAAGTTCTCTAGGTAAACAGTGGTGTAAAAGTAGCAATGGTTTAGCCATTCTTGAATTGATTGGTTTTGGCACACATGTAGTTGAAGAGCTGTGAATCAGCCATACTCCAATAACATCTCTTCTTCTTCCTTGTAGCACTTTTATTTAGTGATTAAATTCAAGACATGGGGCCTATGAAATACAAATCAAGTGTGTCCTCAGTGTCCTGTGGTCTGCAGTACCACCATTCGTTGACGAAGTGGAGTCCAAAAGTGAATTTACACGTGGTGAGGACTTACTGCCCATCAGCGCCCAAGAGGCCCGAAGCCAAGTCTGCGATGGAAATGGCCATGGGTCTCCTTCATCGGATCACGGAATCAGGGACTGTTATGGGAAAAAATTCCCTCCAAAAAGTGTCTGCAACGTGCAGGAATTGGTGGGACAGATACGAAGAATTTGTTGGAATCAATGAAGTTCGAGAGGCTCAGGGAAAAGTGACAGAGGTAAACATGGAGATAATGTGGAATTTTTAAAATTATGAATAGAGCTATATGAAGCATAAACACTGGCTGTGAGGCAGAAAAGGTTATCCAAGGAGAATTATGTCTTTTTCTGCTTTGGCTGTCTGTGCAGGTACTGTGAATGTGTTCTAGGCTATGCATGTAGTAAACAGAGCTTATCCCTTGAATTGAAACGGAGTGTGGTTTATTGTGTTGTTGTTTTTTTTCCTCCCCCCACAAAAAAAAATTGTATAATTAGCAATTTAGGTCTGTATGGTAGTAAGTCTCTAAAATAAATGCTCTTTCTTCTCAGGCAGAAAATGTCTTTATGATAGCTCGAGGGATAGTACGAGAGGCTCGTGAAAATGTAGAAGCCCAGCAGATTAAACTGAAGGAAATTCGGGATCGCTTAGACAGGGTCTCTCGGGATGACACCCAGTATTTAGAACTGGCTACTCTGGAACACAGGTTGCTGCAGGTAATTTGTTGATAATTAAGCATTGGTGAATATGTTGAAAATTTGTGTGCTTTGTTTCCTTCACTAGTGATTGATTGTCTTTGTAGATGCAGTTTAGTTCTGAAATAAGTGATCAGAGTTGATTTCTTAAGATACTTGTTTTAGTTAGTTACTATTGATGATTTGATCCCCTGTGCAAATTGTATGTGTTAATGCTAAAACAGAGTAGTAAATTTGGAGAAAAAACTGAAGATAATGAGCCTAGAAAATTAATTATTGTAGTTGTGACCTGTACATGTCTAGTCAAGAAAAAGCTTCCATTTAATGAATTAACCCTCCATGGGATGAGAGAAACTCCTTTCTGGTTAATCCATGGAAACTCTCAGCTGCCTTCTGCTGGTGTCTGGAAAAGTTAGCAGGGCTGAAACAGGGAGCATTATGGGGAGTGAAAGACCTTGCTCTCACACCTGTTTTCTATCATCACGTGGCAGATTCTCATGTACAGGATCTTCAGCTGTGATTCCTGACAACCTTTTCCATTTCTCAGACTTAAAATGATGTCTCATTGACTTAAGTAGGATTAATAAAGAAAATCCCACATTCAAGGGAAAATTTCTGAAACTACTCATAGATGTTAACAGTTTCCATTCCTTCATCTGCACTGGGGTTTGGGGGTTTGTTTGGGTTTATTTCCTTTAGTATAGACTTTATAGCTTTGTATTATACCTTCTCCTTTCATCACCGTATTTCTTGCAGGAAGAGAAGAGGTACCGAGCTGCCTATTTAAATGCAGAAGAATCTGAGAGAGAAAAATTCTCTCTCTTCTCTGCCGCTGTCAGGGAAAGCCATGAGAAAGAGCGCACAAGAGCTGAAAAAACGAAGAACTGGTCTATTATTGGCTCTGTACTGGGAGCCGTTATAGGTGTTCTTGGTTCCACCTATGTCAATCGAGTAAGACTGCAAGAATTGAAAGTCTTGGTGCTTGAAGCACAGAAGGGCCCAGTAAATTTACAGGAAGCCATCAAAGAACAGGCCTCCAGCCATTACTTGCAGCAGAAAGATCTCAGTGATGTCATAGAAGACCTAAAAAATATGCTGCAAACAACAGCATCTCGGGGAGTGAAAGAAGGGGGTTTGTTAACTAGAGAAAACAGGAATGACTCCATAAAAATAGATTCTCTTTTAATGCCTTTAAAGGAACAGCTAAACTACATTAAACAAGTCAGTTCATGTCTAGGGAGTTTACAACAGCAGTTTAACAGTCTGCAGGAAAGTATCACACAGGTGCTGTCTGAGCTGCAGAGTGTAAAACTTGCCATCCACTCCAGACCTACAGAAAGAGTGATGCCAAGGCCTTCAGGGGAGGGTAAGGGCCAGGCTGCTGCTGTGAGAGATGTGATTTTGGAATTGTGTGATACCGAGCAGAGACTGGAAGCGCAAATCAAGAGAAGTTCTATTTACAGCACTGCACTGACATGTGCTATGTTTGCCATTACTCTGCCTGTACTCTATATCATACTGAAAGGGAACTGATCCCTAATTAATTGCCACAACCTACTAGATTAATAAAGGTAAACTTGCACTCTAAGTACCTGGAGTACAAGTCCAAATAAAGCTGCCTTAGTGTTTCTCGTTATGCCTTCTGTATATTTGAAAAACTTGAAAAGCCTTGGTCCATTACTGCTGCAGGCTCTATGTCAAGTCTCTGTCACACTGTGCTTTTTAACAAGCAAAAGAGATGCTACCGTTTGATCTGCTGGTTTCATTCACTGTTTCACTCTTACTGTCTAGTCTTGTGTATCAAGACAGCACCCAAAATGCCCCTCTCAGCCCCAAATTGCATCTCTGAGGCCCAAAATGGCCCCCCTCAGACACCAAATTGTACCCCTGGTTACTCCCAGTGCCCCACATCACCCTACAGTGGTCCCAGTTGTTCCCATCAGGCTCTAACTCACCCCACTGGGCCCCAGTTTGCATTCCCAGTGGCCCCAGTAGCCCAGGACAGGCCCTGTAGTGTAACCAGGTACCCTGGATACCCTGACCCACAGATCCCTGTACCCAGCCCCGAGCCACCTCCCAGACCCCTTGAGATTCTGGGGTTTAGACAGATTTATTGCTGGGACGGACAGGTTTTGGGGCCTGACCCACGGACTGATGTCCCTCCATCCCCACTGTTCCACTCTCCCCCAGGTGTGGGCACAAGGAGTTCCAGTTCCACAGTGCCAGAACTGAAACGAGGTGATCCCCCCAAGTCCTGCGTCCCCCCAGAGCCATCAGTGTCCCCCTGTCACCTCCTTCTCCCTCAGGACACCATGAGGTTCTATTACATCTTCACTACCCCACACTGAAGCCACTATTGGACCAAGTGACAGCACCTCAGTTTGGACATGATATAACTGATACAATATACAGTGATTTTCACTCTGGAGCTGGATTTGTGATTTCCTGTTCCAATTATTCCTTTGCTGTGTCATTCATTTAAGTGCCTCATGTATAATTCTCTATATTTTGCTCTTTATTTCTTCATAATTTTGCTGTTTGTTCACACACAATACATCAGGAGTCATTTTAACAAACAGCCAGATGATAAATTAAAAATACATTGAAGTTACACGTGGTAACCTTTTCCTAGGATGGTTTGTCATGAAGTCTCCAAAACATTTCTGAAGCTTCAGCTCTTTGTTACTGATAGCTGCATGTCCTTCAAGGCTTGCAGGCAGGGAAAGAGGCAAAGGGTTCAGATACAGAGCTGTATTAAGCATGATGATGTTTATTCTGACAGTATAAGCCAATTATACTTTCTCTACAGACTCCTTAACCCGTCATTCCCAAGGTATTTTGTGGTTTTAGTAATCATCTATGGAGCAATCACTTTCTTATCCTTGCTAGTATCTCATTGGAACTTTCTCTGGGTTTGTTGTTTTGGGTTTTTTTCTAATTTTGTCCTGCCTGGAAATTGAAATGCTACTCTACAGCAGGTGCTTTTAAGCCAGTACATTAGCAGTAATAAACACAAACTACTCCAAAATAATATCTGGAAAGAAGTGAAAGGTCCAGCTGTCTGTTTTCCATGGAAGGATGAAAATTGGCTGATTGAGGCAAAACACTTGTCTGAACAGCTAAACATCAGTATCTGTGTGTGGCCTCACACAAGGTTTCTGGCATGGCTCAGATAAGAAATAGTTTTCTCCCTGTGATGGCAGCAGATAGGCAAATCCGACGTGGAACTCCTGCTTCACAAGCACTTCTGTGGGACCTTTGCAGGCAGAGGAGCAGCGTGCTCACTTCATGTTGTAATACCTCTGTGTAAGCAACTCGAAATGAATCCTGTCTGGTACATACTCTGCTGTGGTGGGACTTTTTCCTGTTTTAAGAGAATTTGAGGTTTTGGTTATAAGCTCCTAAGACTGCAAGATCTTTGGGACAGGGACATATGTGGCACCAACTTCATTTGGATCACTGGGTGCTAATGACAGAATAAAGAAACAGCGTTAGGAATGATCTTTGGTGATTCACTACCTGTAAGAGAGATGAAAGTGCAAAAGGTGGTTTTGGGAAGTGCCTCTGCTGATTTATACATTGATTATTTGGAGTGTGACGTGAGTAACAAGCATTTGTCAGGGAAGTAGTTGGATCTGCTGGCTTGAGAACTGGGATAAAAATTCCCATACACTTAGCTGTATCAAGAAGTGTGCCTACAGATCAATAGGATTTTTCAAATCTGTAATATTTTATTTTATCATTTCACAAATATTTTTACAGGTTATATTTCTTGCAGGAGCTTGATGAAAATCAGACAAACATATAGCTAAAGGGGAAGGACTAGTACAGTGGTTCTGTTGGTAATTTGCCACACTAGTCACTGAGAAGTTTGTTCTGGTTTGGGGTTTGAGGTTTTTTTCAGTTTAACTACATAAAGGTGGCCCCCCTTACTATGTAACTGGCTGAATTTGTTATTTGACATCACTGAACATGTGGAATATATATATCAGCATGTTTTTTAAATGCTGAAAGTTAGGCAGTGTTGGGGGTTTTAGGAGTTCTTTTTTTGTTCCTTTCTTTTCCTCTTAAAGAATTTTTTCCCCATGCTAAGGGACAATTGCTGGGTGCTTTTAAGAGAGACAAAAAGACCTGGCCACGGCGGGGGGAGGCCAGCTGTCCCCTTTTACTTGTTTTTTGGTTTTTTTTCTCCGGTGAGGGTGGAGATGCTGCGAGATTTGAACTGAGAAGAAGGGTTGGGTACAGTGCCTAGGCTCTTCTTTCTTCCGGCGTTCGGAGGGGAAGAAGAGGCTGCAGTCGCTGTAGGGAGAACTCATCGTCCTGCGGGGTCCTGCCTTCTGCTGCCCTCCTTTCTACCGTGAGTGGAGTTTGCTCGCTGGAGCGGCTGTTTGCACAGGGACCCTTTT